>JBBPDA010145215.1:0-20579 GCA_037974385.1 Arnoldichthys spilopterus
CTCTCTCTCTCTCTTTCTCTCTCTCTCTCTCTCTCTCTCTCTCTCTCTCTCTCTCTCTCTCTCTCTCTCTTTCTCTCGCATGCCCCCCCCCCTCTCTCACTTTCTCTCTCTCTCTCTCTCTTTCTTTCTCATTCTTTCTCTCGCTGTCTCTCTTTCTCCCTCCCTTTCTTTTTCTCCCTCTCTCTCTCTCTCTCTACAGTTCAGTGAGGCTTTAAAAGATACCTCTCTCTTTTTTTATATCTGTGCTGTATGGTTTTTTACGCAGCCCAGCTGTCTCAATGTACTGCTGTATAATTGATGTGTTTTTGCAGGCACAGAGAGAGCGAAAGCAGTGTGCTGCGGACACACGCAAACAACAAGCGAGGAATGAGTGTCCCTCTACACCTCCTCCACCCAGATGCTTGCTCTTTTCTATCTCAAAAAAGAACATAAATGTTATAGGATGATATGATGTAAATGTATAGAAAAGGAAAGTGCAAATCAGAAAGCTGCCCATAATCAGCTGTGGTGGCCTGGATCAACAGCCACAAGAGGATATTACACCCAGACAGAAAATCCAATCCTGCCAGCAATACACACAATTAGTATATATGCAGCGCTGTATGAAAAGCCTGCTGTAATTTCCTGCAATCTCCACCTCTCCACCTATCAGCCGGGCCAGTGGGGCGGGTTTGGCTAGAATAATGACTGTACTTAGAACAGCAGAGGTCAAGATTAATGACTGGAGAAAGAAACAAAAGGGAGGCGAGGAGGACTTGTTCCTCAGGGTGTACAAATGGTCTTCTAATGAAGCATAACATTGGTTGTTGGCTACCAACAATGTTAAAAAAGACAGAGAAAAAGAGTCGGTAACCGGACACAAGAAGAGCATGCGGTAAGAAAAAGAGATGCTGGACAAGAGCATGATGAAACACATGCTTCAAGCGTGACGCACACACCCGTGACCTTTGCAAAGTTACAGAGAAATGGCAACAATCACTTACACATCCTGACTCATCTATAGAACACGCCACAGCGTATTATGGTAGTATTATGGTAGTCTTCTGCACTGCCTATCGAGCTCCCTGTGTAGAGCAGTCCATGAATATTCATACTGAGAATGAATATTCATGGTGAATAATAGGCTGAGTATGTTTGATAATGAATAAGAGTATGAATATGTACATGAAGATGGATGTTTAGCTGGATGTGAGTAGCCCAGAGGAGCGGCGAAGGCCGTATAACTTGTCAGCATAAGAGACTTAATCCCTCAAGAGACACCGAGTGAATATTCATGCCTCGGCTGCGAGTTCGTCCCGCGCCATCTCCAAAAACGCTTTCAGTTTCACACGCTCCTACATTCTTAGAAACAAAGATGCCAAAAAGGGTTTTCGGAGTGATGCCATAGAAGAAACCACTTTTGGTTCCCTGAAGAACTAAAATCACAGCATCAGGGAAGTGGGGTGGTAGGAGAGGGAGGGAAAAATGGATAATATTATTATCAGGTTAGACCCGTAAAATGGGCTTCATTGTCTTTATTTTCAGTTAGCTGTTTCCCTGTCTATTTGTGTAGCCATGTGGTCATGTGTCTGTTCCTGTTCCATATGCTCTGTAGCCCTGCCTTAGCCCCTGCCCTGATTGTGAGTATTGTCAGCTGTGTTTAGTCTCTGTGCTCCTCCCCCTCTCTTTCATGTGTATATTTGTTAAATAAACTTTTTCACCAGTCCAACTCGCAATTACTTCCATTACCCAAACCTGACAATTATTTATCCCAGTGTGATGTCATCAAAACTCAAAGCCTTTAAGAGGTTGGCAAAAATCACTCCACTTCAATCAAAGACTGTACTCTAACGCCAGTGAATTGAGAGGTTCTTCACAGTTCCAAAAATAAGTCTTTGATGCCATTGCACTTAAAACATTTTATATTTAAGAGTATAGCTTCAACAAAAAGGCTCCAATTACAATTTGGCATCAACCTAATCCGCCACAAACAGAAAAATGGACCAAGGTACTGAATGATGTTTATGTGATGGAATCATTTTTTGCCAGAAATTCTACAATGACACATTTACCAGATCCTAAGCCAAATGGATAGTATCCTTTTCCCTCAGAATCCCAGTCACTGCATTTTATCCTCCAGTGTTTTTCAGGGCATTTTCATATTTGGGCAATTTCAGGGCTTCAAATGGTCTTAGACCACTGTGTCATGGTTTTGTAAACATGTCAAACTCAGAAACCATTAAAAAACGGATTGGTTCCAGACAGAATCCAGACAGCTTTACATTTCTTTATAATTAAACAACCTTGAGGCCCACCATACATACACATCCACTTTCGTCCTTTCGCGTAGCTGTCTGTGAGTTTGTGCACTCGCACAGCAGCACTGGTATATTAAAGCAATAAGCTACAGGCAATTGTCTTTACTGTCATTTTACAGTGGTTACAGAATGAAAGACAAGATGCAATCACTCTAATTCTTCAAGTTGCTTATTGCTTTTCTAAAATGCTGATGTTCAGCATAGTATGCAATGTAATGACAAAAAAATATAATGTTCAATAAAAAGTGTTTCCAATCTACACACCCCATTTCTGGAAAAGTTGGAAATTTTAATAAAATGCAATAAAAAAAGAATGTGTGATTTGTTAACTTTCTTGAACTTTCATGTAACTGATAAAGGTTCAAAGAAAAGATTCCCAGTGTTTTCACTGGTCGGCTTAAATGTATTTGGTAAAATTTGATGTTTACTCAAATGTGCAAAAAAAGTTGTGACTTATATATGATATATTTAAGAATAATATTTAGAATATTTAAGTTATGCTGCTCAGTGTGTATGCTTGACTAGCCTATAGTGAAGATCCGACTCCAATTGTGTGACTCCAAAAGGTGATGTAACACACCTGTGGTAAATGTGCCTCCGTCCCAAATTCTACATTTGTTTATAATAACAAAATACATTTAATTTGATCAATGAAACCACTGGAAACAATTTATTGAACTTTTATTACATCCATCCATCCATCCATTTCCAACCGCTTCTTCCGTTTCCGGGTCACGGGGAAGCTGGAGCCAATCCCAGCTGACTGCGGGCCTAAGGCGGGGTGCAGCCAGGACAGGAGGCCAACCCATCGCAGGGCAACACACAGACAGACAACCATTCATACACATTCGCACCTATGGGCAATTGTCCTATCCAATCAAGCTACTGCAAGCCTTTTGGACAGTGGGAGGAAACCAGAGCACCCGGAGGAAACCCACGTGAACCTGTGCGAGCTTGCAAACTCCGCACAGAAAAGCATCTGTGGCCAACCCGGGGATCGAACCCAGGACCTTCTCACTGTGAGGCGACAGTGCTAACCACTGCACCACTGTACCGCCCTTTTTATTACAGTTTATTTAAAAAAATAAAAGTTCAAGAGCATTAACAGATCACACAGTTTTTATTTTTAGGTATTATAATTATATTCTTAAAATATTATTGAGGATGCATATAATCACTCTCCAAATAGTTATTTCTAAGAAAGTAATTTTATAGGAAGTAAAATTATTCTTTACATGTATTGTAAATTGATAAAAAAAAATGACTTTTTCAAATAAGCAATTTTGCATCATTTCTATTGGTTGGATGCCGAAATGTATCTAAACCCTGTTCCTCACTTTGTCCCCAGCACCTGGACTCAGCATGTGGAAAGACACTGAGGATTAATCTCCGGTTGGCTTGCGGTCATTTCACAGCAGAGCAGTTTCACAGCAAGGCTCCGGGACACAGCAAAGTCAGTGCACTGTGGCGGGGCACGCATGCATGCCATTAGGGATGAACCTGTCACTGCAAGGTAATGGATGGCTCTGTGTGTCTTTCATGCAACCACATAGTGAATGGTAAGACTGGGCCTATGGATATCCATTTCAGCATACCAGTATAGCAGTAGTATAGCAGCACAGGTCTGGCTTATCAGTTAATTTCCTGTTCATTTCCCATTTCCCATCGGAAATTCCAAAGAAACGCATGTTTTAGTTTGAAGCTAATTATTTCCACACCACATCTGCATTACTAAGTAGCAGATGAGCTATTTTATTACGGTTATTTGATTTGGTTATTGTCACGAGTATAGTCTTTTTTGCTGATGACTGGGCATTTCTTGACATCAACACAAACTTAAAAATTCAGTAATGCAGACCTCGCTTCTGGTAACAACTAAATATGAGTTTACATGATTTGCAGATCATCACATTTTGATTTTGTATATATTTCAGATTCAGCTATTAGTCTGAAATTGTATTTGCTACATGTCACTGATGCCACTATTAAGGACCTCAACAACAAATTGTCAGCCTGTATTGAAAAAACTGATACTGAAAGAATAAAGTTTGTCCGTTTCAGATTTAACAGTAGGGTACCTTAAACTCTAGAACCAACAGTCAATGAAAAATTCCAACACCGAAAATCAATGAATGTCCTTACTAATGACCCAATTATATGGTGGAATGGCTATATTTGAAATACTAAGTGCCAAAAATGAACATTTATCAAGAATCAACAGGAGCGTAACACATACTGAGCTCAAACTAGAATTGCAAGTCCAATTTTGCGGCTTTAAGTCAAAATAATGCAAATGAAGTATAGAATCATCAGTGCAGTCGCCCCATGAATTTCTCATTTCCCAAACTGAACTTTGCTCCAGTGTATTTGCTCTTTGACCAGCTGAGCTTTGTTATATTTGCAGGCTAAAGAGCAAACGAAGAGTGTGTCACCAAGGCTGTGCTCTTTTACATACAGAGCATGACCCCACTCCTCCACCCAACACTGCAGCATAAATCCCCCTCTGCCACTGAGGCTGCTTTTAACAAGTCAATTAGCCTTATCATTCCTTAGTAGAAATGGAGAGCCTGAGAGACAGAGAGAGAGAGAGAGAGAAAGGTGGGGGAGGGAATGAATGATAGAGAGCCACAGAAAAGGGCTGAGGACGTGTGTAGCTTGTCTTCTCCTTTTCCTGTTGTGCTGTATTGAAATTATAAAGCCTCTTGTGAACTGCATCCCAAAAGGAGAAGGTCAGAACAGTAAGAGATTAAAAGAAAAGCAAAAAAAAAAAAAACCACACACCAGAGAACAATGGGTTCAGGCCAAGGTTGGTGACTCTTTATTGACAGGGATGGACAGATTGTCACATTGGGTCCATCAGGAGGCGGTTGTTAGCAGGTTCAACCTTTTCTTCATAAGAAACTTGAAGGAAACCCAGAACCCAACATGGCGCCTTACTGAACTGGAAGTGCACTGAGAAGGCATAAATGCTATCGTTTAAAAGCACATTACACAGGGAACCACATCATATTCAGTCTCTATCTTCCTCTAGGTCCAGTGCAGGACATTGTATTATATAGTTGTTGATGTAATAAAACTTTGTATCTGTAAAATAGAGACTGTGTAGGGTTTTTAATGTTGCCTCACAAACCCCCAGATTATGTGACATTTCCTGATCAAAAATGATGGGCAAGTTATGATCATGTCTGACTCCAATCGAGTAATTATAACTGCACATTATTATTGCATTAAGATTTTCACACTGCTTAGTTTGTGCAGGAATATAGACCCATGATAAGTTTAAGATTTGGAAATTATAGAACCTGCTTAGAAGATTTTATACCCTAAACACACATCAAGCACTAATACATAATCCCTCAGCATGTGTATGTATATATATTAATAACTCAGAGGCCAAGTTATTATTTGCATCCAGTGTATGGTCATCTAGAGTACCGGGTAAATGAGAATTATCTTTTACTTTAGATATTCAGTGCATTTTTTTTTCTGAGATAGACAGAGTCCTTATATAAGCTTTAAGTGAAAGTGTCTCTTTGTCATTGTGAACACACTCAAGCACCACAACCTCTGCATTTACCCCTTACATGCGCACACGTGGAGCAGCGGGCAGCTACCAACAGCGCCCGGGGAGCAGTGTAGTGGGACGGTTCCTTGCTCAAGGGTACCTCAGTAGTGCCCGGGCCAGGACTCAAACCTGCGACCTTCAGGTCTCAAAGGCAGTGTCCTAACCACTAGACCACCACTGCCCAAGTGCATAATAAGAATAATAAGAATATTATTTAACATTAGTTACAATGGCTTATTACAAGAGTTAACACTGAAGGTTACCCATTAAATTACAGTTACAAGAAAATATGCAATTTAGCAGCGCATATCTTTAACACTGGGGAATTTGATTCCAACATATAAAATGACAGCTCGTTTGGCACAGCGCTGTGGACTGAAATCCGAAGATGAACTGTAGCCCATCTCCTTAGCCTAAACATCAAAGAGATCAGTAACCAATGAACAAGCTTCCTCCAGCATCAAACACTCAGATGAGCCAATAACCATGCTTCACCCCAAGTGCCTTTAGGCAGAACATGGATGACCAGTTTTAAGATAACCGAAAACTGCACAAAACAATCAGTGATGTAAATCACCTTAAGAGTTTCACCAGAACAAGTATATTCAATATCAAACGTGCCAATGAAAATATTTATACCTTAACATGCGACTTTACAGAGATCTCCCACTTCACTCTGGCCAGATGGCCCCTGGTATTGGGTAATGCTCTCTTACCTGACTAAAACACAGCGGATGGTGCTTCTCCATCTATGAAGGAATCTAACAACTGTTTTGCTCTCTTTGAAAACTGTCTGGCTTAAAATGGAACAATCACCCAGGGTGGCATTGTGAATCTTTCTGTAAGGTCAAACTTATTTTAGCATGAATAAATAAAAGAAAACTAGTCAGTAAAACTAAAGGCCAAGGAAAAAATCATGTCAATGTAATTCTTAATGCTAATGTCACATATGTATTAACATTTCTATTGGTATTTTTATAATGAACTAACCAATCAGTCGGAGGCATTTAAAGGAATCCCGTAAAATTGCCTGCGTAATTCAACTGATACGTAAACACAGTCAGAGCAGTTAGATCTGAAATGGTTCAATATAGAGAAAGTATAGTAAAGCTACAGCTGGGCAATTTGATGATATTTATCATTATCGTGATAAACTGTGGTCACAATATGCTTTTCTGAGCATATCTTGATATCGGTTTACTTAAAAAACTGTCAAACTTTATGTTTAATTTTAAGGAGAGCATTGTTACTTTTGCTTAAGTGAACATATTGTGAAAAACACTGAATAAAAATGATTTGTACTCATACTTTAATATTTTAGAAAAATATGGCACTGTTGGCTCTTTTTCCTTTGTTCCATCTTACAACATATCACAACATATTGCACATCAGGTAAATTTTTTAAAATAGCATGATAAGATATTTTTCCCATATCGTCCACTCCTAAGTAAAGCTACCAGGGTATCTGGAGTTTTTATGTTATGATGGTAAATCTTATTTCAAAACTATTAAATAATAATATTTTAGGCACAAGGTAATGTATGTGAAACTACTGCATGTACTGACAGCTCTTAGAGCAACCTGCGCACCAAAGCCCCCAGTGGAATGTGGTGGTACTGCTGTGACACAAACTCTCTAAACTGATGGTTAGGAAGCTGTTTTAGATTTATTCGTCTATTCACATGTCTGGTTCCCATCACCACGGCTATTAACAATTCTGACTCTGCAAGTTTATCTAGTATGGAATATTTCACAATAAAAACACTCTGAGTGACTTAGTTTACATATATAACCGTTTAATTATGCTGGAATTCAGAGAATATTCCTTCCACCACCCTTTAGGGTTTCTAAATGTGAAACTTAGCAACCAGATATTCTCATAGAAGGCCAAAAATGGTATAACTGGTACTCGACTGTTGCTGAACAACTCATCTCCTTGGCATCTTATCTCACACAAACCTTTGCTGCTCTTCTGCTTCAGCTGTTGCGCTGTGTGGCCCTTTGCGGTCACTGGGACTGGACTGGCCCTGAGGCGTAATGGGGGTGCCAAGAAGCAGAGAGCAGACGGCAGGAAGAAAACAGGGCACCAGGACACATCGCGAGGTGCGTATGGGTTTGGTGGTTTCCCCAAGAGTCTTAAATAGCACAAATATTCTCTCTGGCAGTTTGTGTATATTGCAGTTATGCTCTGTTTCAAGAGCCCATTTCAACCGTATTGGCCCTAGCTTGCTGGTTGCATAAGCCTACACCTACGAAGGTTACTTTATTTAAGGCTAGCTAGGATGCCTTTAGCATTGACTAGGGAGGCCATTCGCTGCTTGAATGCAGGATGTATGAAATGCTCCCACTGTATCTACCATCATTGCCTTCTAACCTATTGATCGCTGCCTTTCATAAAAGATCACCAGGTAGGTGAGAGGGAGCAAGAGGTACAGTCATCAGGGTATAAACAAAGGGAAACTTCTGATAAATAGAGCTAACTGAAATGTCCAGTATGACCACTGTGTCACACCACGCATGAGAGAGTGCGTGAGCAGAGGAAGAGGGTGTGGGAGGGAAAGCAAGAGACAGAGGCATTAAGAAGCAGCGGAAGCGAGAGGGTGTAAAAGAGATGGAAGGAGTTGAAAGAAATTTGCAGCAGTAAGCTGTTTGTAAAGGTCTCCAGACAGAGAGGCACGACCTGCTAAGGGAAGGACAACACGTCAAGGAGAGACAGCTTTTACTATGCTACTTAAAGAGCAAGTTGTCCTTCAGGACAGCAAAATGTATAACTCTCACACATGCACACACACATACACAGGGATATTTCACATCACGCTGCACAAAACGTGGGAGAAAACAACCATTACGATGCAGCATCCCAGTCACAGCTAGAGAAAAGGACTCGGCGCTGGGAATATTCCTCAGCGGCTCTGGCCAACGGCTGTCTTAGGTCTTGTTTAGACAGGAAGCTCAAATCAAACCTGATATGTATATATATGAGTGTACACAGTAGAAAGCCACTCTGAACCAAACTCTGAGCTGCAAATGAACTGCTCCAGTCTGTAGCTGATTTAAACTGGATCTCTGAACATACACCTCAGTCTGGTTGGTCAGACTCAATTTCATGTGTTTTTTTTCCCCACACTTTTAGAAGTTGTACGACAAGAAATGTTAGTGCTGCACATCACATACATTCCAAACATGGGTTTATGGGCTACAATGGGTGTAACATACAAACCGACACTACACTGACATGAAATGAATGCATTGTATTGTCTTTAATTGAAAGATACATGTTTTTAGAATTTTCTATATTTCTTCTATTATAAGCCATCTATACATGGTCAGTTTTATGGTTTAGCTGTGAGACCCATCCATTGTTTTTGCTTTTGCTACAGTCTCATGGTCTCATGGTGGTGAATGTAAATCTCATCGTTTAACACCCTCTATTTAAAAAAAGGTTTGTTTAGTAAAATCCTGGCTAATTTTGAGGTCTGCTGCTTATTTAAATTGCACCTCCTTGTTTTTCCTGGCCAACACAAGCCTTTCAGAATAGTGTTTATTTTGTGTGCTGACTCTTAAACAAGCTGCCAAATGTTTGTAGATGACCCTGTCTTTAACTAAATATCTATTAAATGCAACTGAAATGAAAAATGAACATAATAGATTCTATTACATCAAACCCTAAACTTAACCCTGACCACAGCTGCTATAAGCCATAAGGCACGGGTAGGTAATCTATAGGGTACTGTCAAAATAAAATGTGACCACAGAAAAAAACTCCCATCCTGTTTTCCTTAGACCAGAGAGCAGCTTTAAAAAAGTGCTTTTATAAGCATTGTTGTGGGCTGTGCTACACACACACACACACACACACACAGACACACACACACTAATCCATGTGATTGAAGAGCTCTCAGTCGGTTAATTAAATTTGCCAGTGATCCACTGCACTGGCTACACAAACACACACACACACAAACACACACATGCGCGCACACAGCTCCAGAGGAGCAGAACCTCAACAATAGCAGTTCTTCTATTTATCAGACGGAACAGAAGAGAGGGTCATATTTCATATTTCACCGAGGGGGGTGAGGGGGTTAGTCGCTGCAGGTGATGATGTATGTGCATTGCATTGTTAAAGTATGTTGGGTTCATTCTAAAGCCATTGATCTCCGGCAATCATAAACATCATTTCACAGTAGTGTTCCTGCTTGTTTTGTGAAGGTGTAGGGGTGTGTGTTTTCATACGCTGTCAGGGCACGATGTCCAGACTTTGTGGGAAAGACAAGCAGAACCTACAATGAAAAAGCACATGCATTGACCCATTAAGTGTCTGTATATACGTTTTCGCTAAATGTGGCCATAGTGTGTGACATAATCATGATAAACTGTGGTCACAATATGCTTTTCTGACCATATCTTGATATTGTTAGTACTTTAACACTGTCAGTACTGTTAGTACTTTAACACCTTTTTCCTTTTCCCTTAATATATATCTTGACATATCGCATATCGGTTAAATTTCTCAAAATATACACTTGTGTTGAATGTGAGAAGACTCTGACCACCTCCAACAATAATGTGGACACAAGGTTTATTCCAGGTACAAAGTGTAATTATTGTTGAACATAAGTAAACTGAAAGACATGACTGTAATAAACGTCTCTCCTGTAAACAGTACGTATTTAAATCAACAAAATGGTCCTGAAGTCCAAGACAACATAACCGGTCATGCTCTCTCTGGGTGGGCAAAGTTGTCATTTCTCATCTCCAGTGACTTGTGAGTTTAGTTTGAAGGGACGTACATTAGCTGACATCGAAGAATTTGCAGGTAGTGTTTTTCTCCAAGTGCATAGAACTGTCCATTGATGTGTTATTAGCAGTTTACAAAGATGTGGTGACGCTTCAAGTGATTCACAGGAAGCACAAATGGGCCTGCACCGTCCCAGTGTTGCTCGTATTGTGTGACTGGGGGAGATTTAAATGGTGGGTGGCTTTGGATGTGATTCAATTGGGAAAATCGTCTGTTTGGCTACTGACGCTAAGAGAAAATGTAAAGAAAATGTAAAGTAAAATGTAAAATGGCCTGGCCAGAAGGTCTATTCACCTGAATGGAAAAAGACATGGGATCATGACAAAAAATACCTTCAGCTTGCGGTTATAGCAGGCCAAGTTCATCTAGGTGCCCCAGAAGTGTGAGACAGTACAAAACATGACAAACTTCGGTATCTTTTTAAGATTAAAAACACATCGAGGAACAAAAAACAAAATAATGAACTGAAGTTAAATAAACAGACTATGCTTTTCCTGCAAACATACATCACAGCATCAGGACCATCCATACAAAATACCAAGGCACCGGTGTGATCTGACTGTGACTTATTACATATAGGTGCATATAAGCTCACTGGAAAAAAAAACATTGCATCACCATCATTTCTTCTCTAAAATTTGGCATCCCCTTGCCTTAATGACAGCATCAGTCCTTTTAGGTATGGATTACACCAGGCTCTTGTCTATTTTGCCCACTCTTTCATGAGCTGGCTGAATATTTCAGCTAGAGTTCCTGTTCCTGTTCAACATTTCACCTATTTTCCAAAGTGAGAATTGGGATTGCGGTCTGGCGATTTTGCTGCTCAGTCAGTGTTCCATCAAGTATGTTGAAGCAGTCACACACACACACACACACACACACACACACACACACACAAACACACAGACAGACATACAGACAGACAGACACACACACACACACACACACACCCTAGAATGTCAAAGTTAAATTAATGCAATGAAATGGAATCAATGCAGAAGTAATTTTAGAGGTTACAATGGACAGCAAATCCCTCAAGAGACTGGTGTACCTGAAGTGTGTGTGCGTGTGTGTGTGTGTGTGTGTGTGTGTGTGCGCGCGCACTTTCCCACTGTGATGTGGTTTAACAGCACTACTGTTAAACTGTCATACTCTTTCTACACTACAGCAACAGATGCAGATACAGTAGGCTGACCCTGTTACGATCAGGCTGGTGCTAAATCGCCTCCAGCCACTTTCTCCACTGCTACCAAAATGATGATGACACTCCGGGCAAATGGAGCAACAGAACATGCCACATTTCTGTGTATGTATGTGCGTACCCATGTGTGTGGTTTTGCCCATTCTGTTCTTGCATTGGGGCAGCTGCGCTGGCCTCCTATACATCAGGCTTTTTAGGCTTCATTGGGGCTTGTCATATAAAAAGCCTACAGCCCAACAGAATAAGATAACTGGCTGTGAAAATGTCATTTGAAGATATTGCAGCAATAAGTGAATTCTGAGCAGTTTGAGGCTGAAAAGGTGTGTAACAGGCATCTAGTACTTTAGATTTTGTGACTGCCCAACATTGGCCACTAAGTTACTTTACCTATCTTACTTTACACAGGATTAATTGGAGCTTATTTGTCAGGTTGTCTAGAGCAGAGGTGTCAAACTCTGGTCCTGGAGGGCCTGTGTCCAGCACAGTTTGGTGATTTACCTGCTCAAATACACCTGATTCAACTGCCTGCTAAAAGCCAGGTTTAGTGAGTGTGTTTAAGGAGGAGAAGTACTAAGTAGTGCTGGACACCAGCCCTCCACGACCAGAGTTTGACACCCCTGGTCTAGAGTCATCATGTCAAATGGCATTAGATACTGTAGACCTGTTTGTCCTTTAAAGCAAAGAGGAATCCTCAGGGTGTTTGAGGCCTTCAGGGAAAAAAAATGAAAATGATAAAATTAGATTTTTTTTGGAGTATTATGTAGAAATAAACAGAGCTAAAATAAGTGACAGTGGAGTTAACCAATCAATTTTTGATTTCAGATTTTTCCAATTTTTTTGATTTCTGTTATGACATCATTCTGTGCCTTGTGGAAGTTTTTGACACTTTGCGTACTCTGAATATGGGCAGCAGCTGAACTAGTGGATTCTGTGAGATGGTAAACAGCTACAGGACTGAACACTGAATGTATTTTTCAAGCTTTAGGTGTCCATGATTCATGTAGAACAGACAAAAAATGTTAAAGTTCAATGAACATTAATATTGGTGCATCACTTATCAACACAGCTGTAATTCTCTACATGTCTAAGCAGTTGGAAAAACTGCAATATACGTTTTATTCACCTGCAGTAGGAAATTAGAATGGCCTATGAACTGGGTAACCAAGTTTTAAAATGTGTCTGAGACACGTCTATACTATTATCAGATAAGACTGGACAGGGAATCTAAAATGGCATAAAAAGCTTTTGGTTCTTTGTACTTTTTTGAGGTTTTTGGCAGTTTATTTAACATTCGTCTGGCTTGAAGCTATAAAATGGGTCTGGCAACCTACAATGGCACTGTAGTGAACTGTATTATTAACCTAACTGAGACAAAGGACTAAGAAGATCAATCGTGCAAACACAGCTTGTATAATCTCAGTAGAAAGCTTTGCATATCCACGCAAGCTTATAATTATAAAGTCCCCCAACATGAGCTGGGTAGCAGTGGAACTGTGTTCTGTGGAGTGATGGAGTACTATCAAATACCTTTGAGGGACTTTTAATGCTCTCGTATATGATCATTAATGCAAGTGAATCCTCACAGCAATGTTCCAACATCCGGTATAAAACAGCAGAGGCTTTCACTGACGCAAAAGGGGGGACGAGCTCCCTATTAATACTCTTGATTTCAGAAGAATGGGCAGGTGCTGGTGTCTACACTTGTACCTAATAATTTGAGCTTTACCCATGTAAGGTCTGATGAGCAGACCCCCAATCCCCAGCATAGTGTCATGTATCTCGAGCTGTGTACTGAATAGTGGTGTAATGTTTAAAGAATGTGCTGCAAAGCTGTGCCCATGGGAAAAAGTGTGTATATGTGTGTGTTTGTGTGTGGAAGGGGGGAATGGATAGAAAGCCTGAACCGAGGGATCCGTCTGTTCTCATTAAAAGCCTTCCTTCAAACCCACGAAAAAGTGCGCCCAGTGAAAGCGGAGCTTGCGCATCATTTGTGTGCTGTGTGCAACCCCCCCCATCACCACCACCACCTCCAACACATATTGATATTTGGCTCTCCGCACTACACACTACACACCCTGCCTACTAATACCGGGAACTTTGATCTTTTCGTATCTTTACCGCAGGCAAACGGCATGTGATAAGCGAATCCAGGGTTTCACTGAGGGTCAACTAGGGACACAAGGTTAAGCACAGGGGAGGTATTGTGTGCGAGTGTGTGATGCATGTGCTGACTTGCACATGTCTTTGTGAGGGAACGAGGACAGTGTGTATAATTATAGAGGCCGTGTCAGGGACAACTTTTTAAAATAAAAGAGTTCGATTTGCGATGCAAAAACTGATTCATATCACACAGTTCACTCCCCACTCCATGCAGACCACGCATCCATAGGAAGCTGAAAAAGCTGCCTCTTTTGAGCCCACTTGTCCTTTATCCTGGTTGTGATGTCACAGGTTTACCATGCGCATTCATGTTAAAGGGATACGAAGTGTTGTCAGTAGAGCTATCTGAAAATACGAAACGACTAAACATCTGTGCTGTTTCTGGCTGTTAATGAGCAAATATTTTGCTGCAGCCTTCCGAAGGATCCACACATGTGAAAGTAGGGGATGAATCAAAGTTTTTGAGGACTTCAGACTGAGCTTAGCCGTTTGCTCCATACATTTCAGCCTGGAGTCCTTTTCAAATCATTTCACTTGTGAAGCAGTCAGCCAATCAGAAAAGAGCATTTGAAGTCAGGGTTAAAGGCAAAGCAACAAGAAAGTGCATGGAAGGCATATGACAGTTTTATGCATAAAACCACACAAAGTGGAAGAAACACGGTATTAGAAACACTGTATGATATGAGTCCTTTAAAGATTTTTTTTTTATATAAATCATGTTGAGCTGGATCAGCTGTGCTAAGACTTTTCACCCATTTTATAAAGTTTCTGTTCAGTTCAATCGGTGAGAAACAAAGTTATTCAGAGTGGTTTCTACTTTGTTGTGCTATACTGAGTTCACGTCAGGCCTTTATGCGGTTACGACCCTTGTGGGCAGGGTTGGCCTAGTGGTTAGGGACTTGCCCATGTGATCGAAGGGGTGCAGGTTCAAGTCCCATCCCAGGTATCACTGAGGTACTCTTGAACAGGGTACCACCCAGCTCTGCAGGTTCTGGTGATAACTGCCTGCATTTACCCATCGTGCACTTTGTGTGATGGGGTGTGTTCAGAGTGACAAATAGTTTCACTGAATGACAAACAGTGTCATTTCTTTTTTGTACATCTACACCGTGTTAATGCAGTTTTGTGACTGATATGTGTAAAGGATCTCTGTTCTAATTGAACGCCCTATGTTGTGTATAATTCAAAAAGTTGAGGTGACATCCCAAAACTAGGGGATTCAAGACAGGCTGTTGTTGCAACTCAGTTTCCATATGTGGCCTTTGGGCTCGTATGTGAGTAGCATGTTTTAAAACTTTATGTACTATGTCCAACTCTATATTAAAATACTGAGAAATTCCATTATATGGACCCTTTAAAGCTACTAAGCAATTTATGAGAGCTTTGCACTTCTTTATAAGTTGAAACCTGACCATGGATCTGATGTTAATTTTTTTCTCGTGTTGCAGTCAGAGTCTTGCTCAAGTGCAGGTAAAATATGTAAAAACAGCCCAATTGCAGCTGATGTTAGGAACACTTTGCTCTTGTGAACCACAGGCCCAGACTCATGTCACTTCCTGTGAACACACACACACGTGTAAATGCACATGCACATACACATCGTAACGCGTAAGCGACGTGAGAGACTCTCATTAAACGGCTCTGAGTCACAGAAAAAGCGAACGAGAATGAGAGATCGAGAGAATGAGTGGAAAAGCACTTCCCCCACTCCCGTTTTTGAAAACTCTGCGCTGTAATTAGATGTGCGTATGTGAGCAGCCTTCTGAAACGCACAAGGAGAGCAAGGTGAAAAGAGAGGGGGGAATGTGACGAGGAAGGAGGAACAAAAATACACAGAGCAAAGTGAGACATCACAGGGTATGAAATTGAATTTCGAGTGTTTCAAAGTTTAATCACATTACCGAAGACAGAGTGAGCAATGGAAGCATAAAATATCCCGGACTGCTTGCTCTTTAAACGTGTACACACACACCATTGCCTTCTCCGTAGCAAAGATATGAAAATGTAGAGGATGAAAAGGGAGAAGCAAGTGGCAAACCACGTACATACAAACCAAATGACAGAGGACAAATGAGGGAGGAAAGTTTAGTGGTCATTAGAAACAATGCTGTGGCCTTTATCTTCAGTCCTGTTTTCCCTCGTCATCATCATTCATTACTGTATATTCATTAGTCATTCTGATATAGTATAAGCACTTTATTTTGTTAAAGTCCCTACTTCATTGACATCACAATGCCCTAAACATGTTTGGGCAGGTGCCAAAGGAGCCTTTAGGTTTCACTGTCGATTTTGCCAGTTAGTGAAACACTGTCATGTTATCCTTACTGATAACTTTCATGACAAATGCATTATTTCATATCATGACTTTAAATTAGCATGTGACATAAATCGCTGCCTGAGGTATCACTACACTTTCATATGATTGTGTGTAATCTGTTGTGACAACTCATGACAGGATATGACATCTGTTATGAGATGTTTATGGTGTTAGACACATTTTCTTATTCACTTTTCCACAACTGTTATTGATTGATTGTCTGATTGATTGATTGATTAACTGACTGACTGACTGATTGATTCATTGTCTGATTGATTGGTTGATTGATTGATTGACTGACTGACTGACTGACTGACTGACTGAATGAATGATTGATTGATTGATTGATTGATTGATTGATTGATTGATTGACTGACTGACTGACCCACTGATTGATTGGTTGACTGTCTGATTGATTGATTTATTTATTGATTGCTTGACTGGTTGATTAATTTATGTGTTGTTATACAGTGTTGACCAGAGGAAGATGGGTCCACCTTCTGAGGCTTGGTGACCATTATGACTTCTTACTTTTGTAATGACAGAGTTTTTTGCTGCAATTACCAACAAAAAATATTGGATTTCTGTAAAGCGGCTGCAGTTGTAAAAAAAACAGCTGAACTGCACTGGATCAAAATTAATTAAATTAATTCTAATTAAATTAAACCAAATTGAATGAAGTTTGCTAACCATTAATGCTTCAGTCCTGACAAATGGGAACTCTTCTTCTTTGACTTTTAAAACCCAGAACTTTTCACTTCCCACCTCATTGCGTTCATGTAACTTTGACACAACTTTTGCAGTCATGTAGTGCTTGTTTGGCTGCTGTAAGTGTATAAAAAGCTCTTTAAAAGCTTTTACCCTGGAATTAAAGAGCTGTCTGTCTCATTAATTTAAAAAGTGGATGTGGGCTATGGTAATTCACCGCTAATATAGTGCTGATATTGACATAAAAGTGCACAGTTTGATGAAAAATCATACAGAATGGCTTAACCTTGCAATTATCCAAGCATCCGCCTGCACTTAGCAATGTCATACACAAACAGCTTCTCATACACAAAAGAGTAAAATGTCTGCCTAAGCTTTAAACACTGTAGTACTTGTTCTGAGGGGTGCCGACATGTTGCTGAGACATCACGGAAATGGCAGCTCTTCGGAATCTCGAACTTTCAGAGTGGGAATTATGAGTGGATGGCTTCTTGAATGTTGTTTTCCTACTTGGAAATTGAAAACTTCCCAGTGCCCACTCTGTCATGGGTGCATAAGTCACTAACAGCTTTCTGAAATGAGCAAAGACATGGAAGATAAAATTGGCGGAAGTAGATCTAAACGGAACAGGGACGAGCCTTCAAACTGATGCTGGCAAAATCAATCTGACAGGTTTTGATGATTCACCCCAAAAGAGGAGGCTGTAAACACTGGTATTTACTGAGAGAGAGCAACAGAAGGGCTGGCAGCTTCTGGACAACAGCTCCCCCACTTCCTTTCAGTATTTCACTATTTCAGTTGTCTTGTTAAAGAAAGCACAATAGAGGTCCCTCCCTCAGCCTTTCACAGCCTCAAACGGCTGCCTTCACTTTTCTCCTCACAATCTAGACATTATTCAGGAGCGAACAATGCCCCGCCATGCCACGTCACGCTTTCATAACTTCCTTATCTTCCACTTCTCATTGTTGTTGCTCTTTTTTCGTGGTTAATTTCATCGCTGCTGCCTGTTATTAATTTATTTTATAATTTTTTGGGGGTAAATGTGTTTCCTTTGTGTGTACATGAATGAAGGCGATAACACAAGCATGAATGGAGAAATACGAAGTGATAATGACGTAGATTGAACTGGTAGAGCTGCTGGCAGAAGGGCAAAGTGTTACTTTGAGCTAGGAGTGAAACCCGTGGTGTGATGCCTCTAATTTAGTAGCGTTATTTAAGGGCTTAACACGCTGATGCCATTCATTAAAACACATGAAATGACAGTTGACACGACAGCCCAACAAAGTGGCCAAATGAGAAAGACAATGACCTGGCACTCAAACTCTAAACACAGTCTTCAACAATTAAATGGGATTTTGCTAACAAAGCCCACAGTCATTGCATAACATGCCTTTTACAGAAGCGCATCCCACTTCGCTGCCTATATTACAGGACATATTACATCTTATATAACAGCTAGTTTTGACAGCCCTCTGATTGGCTGATAAGCATTATACCCATGTTGTTTGTTTTTCATGAAACCAGCTTTACATTGCATCTTACCATCAATCATTTTCTGTAATGCATATAAAAACAGAATATTCACACTTTACATAACTAATAATAAATAAAATATGTTTTCTTACATACATATGTAGACCGTATTTATTTTAAATAATTTTGCAAATAAATGAGTATTAAAATGTGCAGAAGGATGTGAGCATTCATGGTTTAAATGTTACATTCCATCTTAAACTTCCACTCTTCCAATCTCTGGACGCACCTAAAATACAGTATATACAGAATGAAGCTCACCAACCATGTTTTCCTGTACATTTTTGTTTGTTTTGTCATCACTTGGTTGCCAATTAGAGGTTAAAACACACCATCTTACATATCCAGTAAAAGAAGGAATTCAGCATTAAAAACCCTCTCACATGCCATTTCAAAACATCCCTGCCCACATAGTTAGCGTGTTGGAGCACGCTACCTGTAAGCAGTGGTGGACAGTTACCCAGTACACTTGCTTGAGTACTGCCCCTAAGAGCATCTTTGAGCATCTGTACCTTACTTGAGTATGAAAGAGAAACATTGTACTTTTGACTCTACAATTGACACTATTTTTTTAATGAAAGTTCTTCTTGCTCATTACATTGAAGCATTTCTTTTCTTTTCTATATGACTGATTCAGATTCAGATTCAGAAAATGTTATGAATGATGGTTAACCCCACATCTTTGATGCGAGCCCTCACTAACCAGATATAGGACACAGAACCTACTTTGGGATCAGGGGTAAAAAATATGATTGAGACATCCCTAGTTTTAATGTTGTGGCTGATTGGAGTATTGTGAAAGCATCGGTTGCTGTAGCTACAATACAATAAAATCTCCTAGAATCCAAATATACCATGGAAACTAAAGTCACTAGGCAGCCACTCTATCACAAAAGTGGAACAGTGCGATTCACTGATGACATCCTAAAAGACGATAAAATCATTGAAGGAACAGTGTTTATTTTGTAAAGCTATAATGCTTTAAAACATAAAATGCAAACCTATGTTGCAGAGGAGTGGAGTAACATGTCACAGTCTGTACTTCAAGTCCCAGTTGGGTTTTATCAAAGCCCAGTGGTGTTGTAGGTAGGTCAGCTGAATCCTACCACAGCTGCAAGTGCAGCCTGAAAAACTGTAAGTGTGAAACAGAGAGGTGGGTAACACAAAGGGTTAACGGTGTAACACTACATCTATTGATGTTTTCATTTTCACGCCCTGTCCCACAACATGTACATCCCGGTGGTCCATTGTAGGAGCTAGCAAAAGATCCCCACGTCACCTCCCAAAATAAAAGCACCCAAATATAAACCTTTCAAATTCATCCCAGCTGGAGAGAGAAAGCCAGACAGAGAAAGAGAATGAGAGAGAGAGAGAGAGAGAGAGAGAGAGAGAGAGAGAAAGAGAGAGAGAGAGAGAGAGAGAAAGGGGGAGGGAAGGACCATGTGTTGTTACGCACCCTTTGTCGTTTACAAATAACATTTCGGTTGGGTGTTACATCAGTGCTTATATGTGCAGGTCCAGGCCTAGTGGAGACAAGTGACACACTCAGGTGCAGGGTGCTCTCTGCCCACAAAATGAGCACACACAGGCACACAGCACTGATCATACACACACACACACACGCTCGCATGCGTACACGTGCACAGACGCGTGGCCAAGGTGGATATCCGGTATCAACCTTCAGCAGTGTAAACCTGCTCATCCATCATTAAGTGTGAGTGAGTGAGTGAGTGAGTGAGTGAATCAGTGAGTGAGAGAGAGAGAAAGAGATAGAAAGAGAGACAGAGAGAGTACAGAGCCTTCTGACCTTGCTCTGGTTGGCCAGTTGGAGGTCAGAGGAGAGAGCAGCCGTGTTTGAATCAGAGAACAGCTGGACGTTACAACACACTGATGTCATCTCAGTGACTAATCCGATACCCTCACACACACACACACACATACACACACACACACACACACACACACACACACACACACACACACACACACCCACACAC
>JBBPDA010145245.1:0-20578 GCA_037974385.1 Arnoldichthys spilopterus
CTCTCTCTCTCTCTCTTTCTCTCTCTCTCTCTCTCTCTCTCTCTCTCTCTCTCTCTCTCTCTCTTTCTCTCTCTCTTCCTTTCTTTCTCTCTCTTTTTTTTCTCTTTCTCTAATGTTTATGATACTGGCATAAAAAATGCTAAGTGCTTTGTTAACTTAGAAACAATAACACACACGGTCTGTATTGCTGTATGCAGAAGGGGTCATAGAGTTGCTCCACTCATTAATTTTTATGGTTGATCCCAATTTATTTACAACCAATGTTTTTTTGAAACTCAATTTTTATTAGCTGTTAACCTTAAAACTCAACACATGAGACACATTAGCATGTTTGCAGTACTTCTTATTAGTCACAACAAAGGCCAAACCGGCCTTTTACTTTCTAAAATAAAGAACCACTTTAAATAACATGAGTCAAATAGTGCTCTATTGAACATAAGAGCTGAGGTAGCACAATGCTGCACAATTCAGCTTTAACGATAATGCTCTTACCTGCTTCCCACTATTCATCTCATTATTTAGCAGAAAAGATCAAAATCAGAATAAAAGAATAAAAGATTCCCAGATTACCAGTTGGGTGTTATTAGTAAAAACTCAGATCTTGGCCTATTTTGATTGTGCATTTCTGGCTGTGAGGACAGAGGAAAAGCATTTCCAAACCTCTGTGAGAGTGATGAGCGTAGAATTGAAGCATGGTGCCAAATTAGAATTTAAGGAACAAAAATAATCAGCAATTTTTTTCATAAAGAGGATCATTTCTCCTGCTTTTTCTTGATGATCAGCAGGATCTTTCATGCCCATCTTTTTTCTCTGTGTGTGTGTCTGGCAGCTTTAAATGGAGACTATTATTTGAAAAGGAATGAAGAAGCTGCTCATTATGTTCTAACTTACAGTATAGTGCAATACATTGTGGTGCTGATCTATACATACAGTATGTAAATAAAAGAACATTTACTGAAAAGACAGAAGCATGTCTGTGTTGTATTTGTGATGTTTGTCTCCAGTTGTGATGACTGTGGTATGTTACATTTTTGGGGCTTTGGGTGTTTTTTTGTGTTGCCTGTTTACTGCTAGAATTCTTGGCCTTGTTGCTAAGAACTACACATCCTACAGTGCTCATCAGAGGATCCCTGGGATTTGTGTGTGTGTGTGTGTGTGTGTGTGTAGGGTGACATGGTCAATAGAAGCCTTTTAGCAAGTCAATGAGGTCAGTGAACAGAGGACGGGCAATGGACTAAATGGTCTTTGTGTGTGTGTTCTTGCATGAACCTGTAGCGTGTACACACAGACTGGGGACCTTAGCATTTTCAGGTGGCCCGTATTTTATCTTGCACGCCTTGCCGGACCTGACAGGGCATGCCATTGGTCCATTCCAGGGGCGCCATGGTAACAAGGCTGTGTGTTTATGCCATAACACTGGAGCCAGTTTGCGAGAGAGGAGGAGCTCCATCACTTTGGTGGAGTGATGCGACACTTCACACAAACTTACCACCTGTCCTCACTACACTCAGAGTCCTACTGTGCAGCACACTGCTAATGCTAACACTAGGTCTTCTTGCAAACATACACAGCTTTTTCTTTAGAAGAATATTAAACTTTTTTTTTTTTTGGAATATTCAAGCCAAGAAAGAAAACATCTTACAACAAGTCTAGAAAAAGGTAAAAAATGAAACAAAAATTAACACACAAAACACAATACGAGATCAACCAATCAGCCACAACATTAAAACCACTGACAGGTGAAGCGAATAACATCAATTATCTAGTTATCTCATTACATCGGCACCTGTCAGGTGGGATATATTAGGCAGCAAGTGAGCAGTCAGTTCTTGAAGTTGGTGTGCTGGAAGCAGGAAAAAATAGGTGAGCACTTTGACAAGAGCCTTATTGTGATGACTAGACGACAGATTCGGAGCATCTCCAAAACGGCAGGTCTTGTGGAGTATTCCAGGTCTGCAGTAATTAGTACCTGAATCAGTAATAGACAACTGGTGAATTGGTCACAGTTTCATGGGCACCCAAGGCTCACTGATGCATGTAGGAAGTGAAGGCTAGTTCATCTTATCGGATCCCACAGAAGGGGTTTAAAAAGTGAAAGCTGACTCTGATAGAAAGGGGTCAGAACACACAGTGCAGCACAGTCAGAGCTGTTTCAGCAGCAGAAGGGACCTACTCAATATTTGACAGGTGGTGTTAATGATATGGCTGATGTAAGTGATGATGAAATAGACCTGGAAATAAAATGCTGCAGGGGTGAAGCCGCACCTTATTTTTCCAGCTTTTCAATAACAGCTTAGCAACTAATGGTATCCGCCACAGCCCCAAGCCTTCGGTTCGTTATCAGTGTGCTGGAGTTTGAATCGTTTGTCAAAATATGTGCCTGGAGGACCTGTAAAAGTGGGATCCTGTCTGCGATTGAGTGGAGCATGTCATTTTCTATCCATTGAAAACAAGAACAATTTTTAAAAAGAGTCACTTTCGTGGTCTGTGATTTTGGTAATTTCCCTCTTGCTATGAATGCTAAAATGGCTTGTGTCAACATGTCAACGAAAATGCCTCTTTACTGCACCAAGTCATCACAGTTAAAACATAAACGGTTCAAAAGTATTTCTCATGTCCCTGTTGCAGTGTGCTTTGACTTGGGATGATAAGATCCAATTTCTGAAGTTTGCTGTGCTTTCGTTGAATGGCAGTTGTGCCACAGTGTTGGTTGTGTTTATGTGAATTGAGCGATCTTGGCAACGTGTATACGATCTTGCTGTGGTTTTGTATCAGCATAGGACAGAAGCATAGGAACATGGAGGGCGATGATGGCAATGCTGTCAGGAATTTGCATTAGCCTGATTACTGTTACACTCTTGCGGGACGTGGCCTGTTTGAAAACTGTATCTATTAAACTGACCACCCCCAATTTTTCACAGGCCCCCCAAAAATGATTACTGCCACTGTAATAAAGGACTTAGTTACATATAGGACATATATGATAGTTGCAGTGTAGTAAGCAGGTCAGCAATGTTGTAATTTCCTTATATGGCTTATTAGTTGCCATATTCAACCAAATGCTTCAGAATGATCAACTAAGTGTGTATTTTAAGTGCTAATGGAACTGGCAAAGTTTCACGGTCATATATTCCCAATGTCAAGACACAGAAAAAATTGTAACACTACTGTAGGGCATCTACATCTACATGAGCCTTTTATGACAACTGACATGAACCTACATAGATATTATAGATATAAAACTTTATTCCAAGTGTCCAATTGTCATTACACTTTCTGGGGTGAAACTGATGAGAACTGCCCTAATGACGAGTAATTCTTGTTGGAATAAACCGTTGTAAGTGTTCATGTAGGTCAGTGGCAATAGTCCTAAAAGACGTATGTACATGTAATGTAGCCATGTTACCCTACAGTAAAGTGCTGGCAAAAATATTAGTCTCACAGCAAAAGTCACATTTTGCTTCTGATCCAAAGTCATGTAGCCTTTTTTATTGGATGGACTATGTAACAGAGAAAACAGTCTGTTGTCAAAGCAAAGTTCCCTTTTAAAGCAAAGTTAAACTTTGTCTCCCATGTGTGGATTTAGCTCGGCAACGTTTTCCATTTCTAAGATAGTTGACCCATCAGTGTTTGTAGTAAAAAGTCTCATTCTAAACCTCAAATGACTGTAATTTCAGCTAAAAACCAGTTAGGCCTTGAGACTCATTTTGTAATGCTACAGCAATAAGCCACATGAGATTACAGTGTGCATTACAGTGAGCTGCACGTCAGCTGACATTTACACTAAATGAGATGAATTGTGTGAATGCGCAGAATAAACACCTGCTGGAGTTAAAGCTTTCCCTGTTTTGATGAGCTTCTAATTCTTTGCACCACATTACGTTTGTTATAAGGGCAAACGCAAGTGAAAATGTAATAAAGTTCTTCATTATGTTGCAACGTTTGCAGAGATCTTACCATACACACCTCTCTCGCTCTTTTCTGCTCCTCTCACTACCTTACTTTCTCTCAAGCAGTGTAGTTCATTGACAGTAGGATATGGTTGCTAAGTAACACATTGGTCAACATTTATTCCTTGAACAGAACAATGGATTTTAATAACTTGATGCTTCTATACACACGATAACTGATGTGTGTGTGTGTGTGTGTGTGTGGCCGTACGTGAATATACTGGCTTAGAACATGGCTCAGCCAATCCTATTTTAGAACTGGAACCATTCTTCTGTAGCCTTTTTGTGTCACTGTTGTAGTTCAGCCATAACATTAATACCACTGACAGGTAAAGTGAATAATGTTGATTGTCTAGTTGTTTCATTACAGTAGGGGGGGTTAGGGGGGTGGGATATATTAAGCAGCAAGTGAACAGTCACTTCTTAAAGTTGATGTCCTACTAGCAGGAAAAATGGGCAAGCTAAGCCACTTTGATAACGGCCTTATTGTGATGACTAGACTACTGAGTCGGAGCATCTCCAAAACAGATCTTGTGGAGTGTGCAGGTGTGCAGTAGTTTGTACCTACCAAAAATGAATCAGCAACAGGGTCAAGGGCACCCAAGGCTCATTGGTGCATGTGGGGAGTGAAGACTAGTCTGGTCTGTTCCCACAGAAGAGCTACTGTGGTTTAAAAATGTAAAGGCTCCGAACACACAGTGCACCACAGTCAGAGCTGCTTTAGCAGGATGAGTAGAATTACACAATAATAGGCAAATTGTGTTAAGAATTTTAAGAATGTGCTGCTAATGGTTATGTACTATTTGGATATACTGAATAAAAAATATATATTTATTCAAGTTCACAATCATCATTCCTCTTATGGAAAAAATGCCCAAAAAAAGATTTTTTTAATGTTTTTAAACCTGTGAGTTTCACTCATTTGTTCTCCAGACTGCTTATTTTGGGTCACTGCTTATTTTGGGTCACTGGTTTCACCCAGGACAGGGGGCCAACCCATTACAGGGCAACACTGAGACAGACAACCATTCACTCACACACACATTCACACCTACAGGCAATTTCGAGAATCCGGTCTACCTCGTGGAAGCTTTTGGACAGTGGGAGGAAACCAGAGCACCTGGATGAAACCCATGCAAACACAGGGAGAGCTTGCAATCTCTGCACAAAACAGCATCCATGGCTGACCCAGGGTTCAAACCCAGGCCTTTTTTTGCTGTGAGGTGACTGTGTTAACCACTGCAACACCAAGCCGCCCTATATTTTTTAATTGAAAGAATAATTAAACACATTGGTTCCATATCCTGTGCCATTATTTCTTTGGTCGTCAGATCAGAATTTCGTGTGGCTTCTTGATCTCACAATGCAGCGCCAGAGCTCCGCCTACACCATTTCTCACAGTGGACAGATCCTACCTCAGGCTTCATTTAATTGCAAGTCATGAGTAACATTTAAGTTTGGCAGCTGTGGAGCAGTAATAAGGCTTTATGAGCATCAATTGCAACCAGAACATTGCAGCCTTTCTTAATTGGATCCACTGACTGACTTCCATCACATGTTGTTCATTCCATTTTAATAAACATTCATCAGGCCCTGCTTGTGTGAACGTTTTGTGGGTGACCCGGCTCAGCAGGATTTAAGTCCTCGGTACTGGTAGCGCTGGGTAGCCTTACCAGTGTGTTATTGAAGCAAGATTGTAGCAGAGTAAGACTGAAATGTTGCTAAAATGTTGCGAATGAATAATGAGCTTTGGGTTGGCCTATGGAAGTACTTAACCTCAAGTCTTGCTGTGACCCAATAAGCTGGAGTGTGTTTGCATGTGTAGGTGGGAATGTATGTATTGTATAAGAGTTTATATCACAGTTTTTTTCATGATTCAATCCTACATTGACCATTTTGGCCAATGATCCGATATTTTTTGGTACTTTTAAAATCGCAGCAATGCCTTTCGGTTCGATACTGGGGTCTTCTACATTTCTGTGAACTCACACATGCAAACACCTTATGTGAACATTTTCAAAAAAGGTCAAATATAGCAGTGTAGTCATCAGCAAAAGCCGTTTTTTGTGCAAAACAGTGCACACAGTAAAATAAAGTAAAATTAACAGTAGAATGAACACACATCTACTTGTGTCACATTAATGCACTGAATTGTGCACTATTATTGCTGATGATCAATTACAGACCAATTGATTGTCACAGTCCCAATATTGTATACAGATCATTACTGTGTTAATAGGTAGAGGTGAACAAGTAGCGTGGTCCAGGGCTTCAGAAAAGGTGTAATGACTTCTACAGCTCATACTACATAAACAAGCCTGTCATTTTTATTCAACAGAATCATTTTTGGAAAGTTCTATAGTTAGGCCTTCAGGCGCTGGATTAAGGCCCATAGGCTTTAGGTTAATCACCCTCATGGTCAGAAAGTAACCGAGGAATGGACCAATCCCTTTTTGATTTATGATTGGCGTGGCCAATTTTCTGATAGTAAACTTCACTGTAGGCCATCTGGAAGTCATGGATAGGTCACAGAGTGTGAATATGAACAGAAGCCTAGTCAGTGGACTCTGCATAGAAATGCTATATGCAAGGATGGAATGTCTTTTACTGATAATGTGGTGCATATGGGCGCTTTCAGAAATGTGCGATTATGTATTAGTCAAATCTAGTCAATATTACTTCTATATTGCTTTTTACATCTGTCACAAAGCAGATGGTAAGGTGTAGGAAGAAACCTTGGGAAGTATCAGGGATTAAAAAGGGAACCCATCCTCCTCTGGTTAAAAACAGGAGTAGTTCCTAGTGTACAGGTGGGCTGTCTATATAGTGAGTGAAGTGACTCTGTCATTGTGAACACACTCAAGCAACACAACGAAATGTGACCTCTGCATTTAACCCATCACACGTGCACACATGGAGCAGCGGGCAGCTACCAACAGCGCCCGGGGAGCAGTGTAGTGGCACGGTACCTTGCTCAAGGGTACCTCAGTAGTGCCTGGGCCGAGACTTGAACCTGCGACCTTCAGTTCGCAAAGGCAGCGTCCTAACCACTAGGCCACCACTGCCCTATATATATAGGCTCTCTTCAGTAGGACTGAGTGGGTTCCAGTAGTAAGAATTCCAGACAGCAGGAATGGACAGGATCACTGGTATCTCAAGGGGTAGTTAGTTAACACATACACACACATAAACACACTCTGGTTTTCAAAACTGAAATTCAAAAAGGAAGTAATAGTTAGAGAGAAAATTAGTGTGTATATGTATACATTTTGTATAATGTATAAATAAATATGTAAAAATTATATGTATAATATTAAAATGTGTATGTATGTGTTAACAGTGGGATTTGGTTGCTAAATGGTGTATTGGTCAAAGATTATTTCATGAACATCACAGTGGTTTTAACTAACTCGGCAGAATTCATTATGTTTATCCGTTCCTCTGCCTGGCTGTCAGAGCAGTGTGAGAGAAGATTAAGAGCCAGGATCAAGGCCTGTGTTGGTAAACAGCAGATGACTCACTGACAGACCAATTGGTGACAGACCGATTTCTCTGGTGGCAGCACATGCTTTTCTCCTTCTGAACTGCTGTAGCTAAAAGCCGTAAAGGCTGGCCTGAGAAAGAACTGCAGATGAGTCTTCTGTGGCAAACTGGGAGGGATGATTAACAAGCTGTGTGGCACAAGCATGTTTTTTCATGTGTTTAAAACGATCTCCTCAGAGACGCCACATTGCCCTCAGTGTTTGTGCAGCACTGATTCATACCATTATAGATGTTTCAGCTGAAAAGTTATGGCTGAGAAGCTGTTTGACAGCAATTTTTCCAAAACATGGAAACATGCATTTCATACAGTTCTGTGTAAAAGTCTGAGACCACCCTTTAGTTTATGTAAGGGCCCTTATATTATGAAAAACACAATTTTCCTCACTTTTCTTAAAATGTAGAAGTTTACTTTAACTGCTAGCACTTCTTACTCTTCCATCCATCCAATGTTGAACCTAAACAGTAACAAATGGGTCAATAAATGCTATTTCCAAAATCTCTCACTGACTCCTCACTGACTCCTCACTGACTCCTCACTGACTCCTCACTGACTTTCTTTTCAAGCAGACACTAACATTCACTCACACGCACACTTCACACAGTTCTTTTCTCACAATCTAAGTTAACACATACATACACACACTGGTTTTTAAAACTAAAATTCAAAAAGTAATTAATAGTTATAGAGAAAATTAGACTTCTGACAACCATGCAATACCTGGTAGACCACCAAAACTGCCCCCATTAGATAAGCAGTATCTGAAGCTTTCATCTGTAAAGAGATGAGGCTGATTAGTATAAAATACATTTGTAATTGGATCGTGAGGAGCAGAAAATGCTGCCAGCTTCTACGACTGAACTTTGCATATGTTTACAAGGAACACTGAAATAAATCATGCAGGTTTTTGCAGATTTTTACAAGTCTTCTGAAATGAATAGAATCTGTAATAAGGGCAAAGGGTCAAGTGGAGAAACATGTGAACACTTTTCTGCTTCTTCTTTTATTGACAGATATTGGCTGTGAATGTGGTAACTGCTACCAACCAGTGCTTTGATTTAAACATCACTTTTCTTCACTCATCACATACCATGATTTTACCTGGTCTGTCTTTTTACTGTAAAGTATCTCCAAAAATCCTTCACAGCAAGACAGTGACCAAAAATACAAGCTGGCCAAGGCTTGGAAAACAATGCAGAAGATGTAGTAAATTTCTTAATTTGTTTCCAATCAAGCTTCCATTTCTTTTGAGAGCCTGGGTCATCAACGAAGGATTCTCCTGAAGCATTTCAGAGAAGGCTGATGTCATTAGAGGGTCATTGTTATTGTAGTTAAAATGCTCATTACTCATCAGATGATTTTAACCCATGGACCGCCTGAGGTTAAAGTCGCTGCATGAGCTTGTTTCTTCCTCTTAAACCTCCCAGGGTCAGCTTACTTCATAATATCACTCAAATTAAACCAGACCTACCTTCAGGCCACTGCTGCATACATGTGCCTGCATCATGCACTGTGCATAGGGCACCAATTGCTGTAGGAAGCACCAAAACAGTGTAAAGAACATGTCCCAAGCAATGTCTTAACCGCTAGGCCACCACTGCCGGGACTGGAACCTGCGACCTTCAGGTCCCAAGCACAATGTCTTAACCACTAGGCCACCACTGCCCTTACCCCAGTCCACTTATTACCTGGACCAGCTAAGTTAGATTTGGGCTGGAGCTATAGAGATCTCCAAGTGTAGGGCTGGTGACCACTGCCTTAAATCAAACAAATGATGTAACAGCTCTCAAACTTGTGCCACTTCAATTATAATAACCGTAATCTATGGAGTGTTGGTGGAGATATTTTTGGTTGATGGTTGTGTAAAATAAAGTTTTTTTTAAAAGTAGAATTCCGTTGATTTCAAATGAATTCATGAACAGCTGTAACGTTGTAGTGTTTTTGTCCTGATTGCTTGCACAGGAATCTCAATATTAGTCGAAGGCACATATCTGTGTGCATGTGTCTGCATGCACGTCTGGCTGTTTCTTCGCATGTGTGTGATATGTGATCTGGTGACGATGCAAGACACCAGCGAGTAATGGAGAATCAGCAGCTACACGACCTCTGGCACCTCACAAACTACCAAAGGTCAGAGTTCATGGCTATGAAAAGTCGCCAGGTCAGGTGTTTATAAGACTGTGTGCTTGAGCGGGGGGTGGAAAGAGGCAAAGTAAAGTGAGAGGGCTGTGAAGGAGAGAAAAACTGGTGTCAAGTATGCCGGCCACGTTTTATGAGCAAATGTTTGTGACGGGCTGGGAGTTGACAACAACAGCAATAATGGTAATAATTAGCCGCACCAGTGCTCGATCGGCCCTTATTATCCAAGTCTGTTTAAACAATATGAATAAACTTTATACTGTTCTTAAGTGTATTGCCATGTTATTGCTCTCTGGTGTGGACCAGAGGTGGATGGGTCCCCCCCCAAGGTCTCTTCCTCCAGCTTATGGAGTTTTTTTCTTCCCTCTGTTGCCTTTGGCTTGGACCCGGATTTTGTACAGTGGCTTTGTGACCGTGTCCATTGTAAAAAGCACTATTTGTATAAAACTGAATTGATCTGAATTGAATAAACGTGTCAGTTTTCTTTCAGTATGTCTTCCTTAAGTAGCCTGTCACTGCAGTGTCATTTTAATCTTTCTAGACATGAATCAAACTAAACATGTTGACTCAGATTGGCAGAACACTCATTAAAGGAATAGTTCAGCAAAAACAAAAGTACACAATTTTCCTCTTAATCCAGATGTGGTCAAGACATGTTAAGTGTTTAAATGTTGTTTCTTTGTTAGCAACATGAGCCTTGTACCCACAGTTCTAAAATAAACACCGGAACCCAAATGGTTTCCATATAAATGCATGCAACTTCTCTCAAACTGCTTCGGCACAGACGTGTGGGCGTGGTTTAGGATGCAGTATGATCCACTGTGAGCTTTGCTGCCTACTCAGGTGAAGTTTTGTTCACACCAGATCACAAAGCAGTTGTAAAGTCATAAACCACATCCACAAGTCTGTTCAATCTTCATGAGGATCTGAAGGGTGGTTGAGCAGGCCGTGAGAAGTGTTAGCGATGTTTTTTAATGAAGCCGACTGGGTGACTATTGACTTTTCGTGCATGTGAGCAACCTTGCAGCTGCAGTTCTAAAATAAAGAAGCACACTTTCTCCTTCTCTGTCCTTCAGAACATGCTTAATAGGGCCTTGCTTAAATTCTTTAGTTACTTCTGTGACTTACTTAACATTTACAGACTTTTAAGATCTCTCCGAAACAGCCAACTTGCTGTATTAAGGATTTAGTGTTTGTTTTAAGTCTTGTGGATGTTAGGACGTTTTGTATTTCCTCCTGTGCTCTTTAGGTGGTGAATGAAGCCATGTTTAAGTCTGTTAAACTGCATTCATCACCAAAGCCCAAAGGCAGGAAATGTGCATATTCTGAACCACAATAAAAGGCCTGGACCTTAATTTATTGTCCCATACGCATTCAAATAAAAAGGCTCCAGGCTTCCACTGTCCCTAAGACAAATGGGCAAATCTTACTCATCTGCCTTTAAGTGACTAGTCTGGACGTTTGTATTTCCCCTTATGCTTCATCACAGAACTTCTCCACTGCTGTGTGGTTGCCTTTATCCAGCTGCAGTAGTATTTCTGTGCTTTCTACTTTGGATTAAACTAGTGCTGTCACAATCGCTAACGTTTAATCATGTAAAGTTTCATAGGAAAGGTACATGTATTCTGTTGTTTCACATAGTCTAGTTTTCTTTTTCACCGAATCATTTATTGTTGGAGAGAGTGTGTTTATTGTGTCCCACAAATCTTCATCTTTAGTTCCTGCCAAAGGCTGATGAGAACTTTTCAAGAGCTTAAAGGCTGCATTAATGTTTTTTTTAAATAATTTTTTTCTTTTTTGTTTCTGCAAGAATATTAATCTACCCTTTTTTTCGTATTTTTGAGCAACTGTTTTGGGTCTGTGCATTTGCACAGTTCGTTAGCATTTTGGAATAGTTTTTTTAACAGTTCTAAGCAATTTGATGAGTCATCAAAATTATCAGTAGCTTATTAGATTACTTAAAGTGATAGTGACAGTTTAGGTGATAGTGACCGCATAGGCCAGGGGTGTCAAACTTCGGTCCTGGAGGGACAGTTTGGCGTTTTCCCTGCTCAAACACACTGCGCTCTGGATGAATACAGAGCTCAGACAGGTCAGACATTTTTAATAGATTATTAGATTTTTTTTACATTATTCAAATAATCCAAGATCCCCCACCTTCATTATCAGTTTCACATATTTGGAATTGTGACAATCCTAATATTATAATTAGGATTATAATATAATTATTTTTTTCTTGGCATTAGCAGGAACTTTTCCTCACCAAAAAAGGATCTGGTTTGCCAGGTGCACCATTATAATAGCAACACACCATAGCTCATGTCCCCCTGAAGTGATGGGTCATTCTGATGCATGTAATTAAGAGGGTTAGGACAACCTTTTTGTGCTTTGCACTGGTTTTTCTGCTGTCAAAATTGCAAAATGGAGTTAGACACATCCATAAATGTTAGTTTTGCCCTGTGCTTCATACTTTGTGTTAGATCATCTAAACATACGTTTCTTCCTATCGTCCATGTTTCTGTCCGTATGAAAAACTATTCATATTTACGTGGCTATGGGATATTGTGTGTACAGCTAGTCAGTGGATGCACAAGATTATGCAAGAGTGTGTATTTGATATTTAAACCCCAGTTGAGCTGAGGATGGTGCCCTGAGCTCAGTGTAATGCATGATCACAAAAATAACTAGGCATCGTTTACACTTCAGGGAATAAAAGCTTGAGTGTTTTTCTTTGAACACATGGATTAAATCCACCTTTATCTTCTGTCATACTTACTCTCATTCTAGCAAATCGTAAGAAAGCACCAGGCTGAGGACCCTTTACAGCAGGAGAGAGAATCTCCAGTCCTGAACAGTCTGGTGATTTTTCCTACTGAAACCCACCTGAATTAACTCTGCAGTTAATGTATTCATATCAGTGGCCTTTGCCCCTCAGTCGTCTCCCAACCCTCCGTTACACACAGCAACTTATAACCTAATGGCTACACAGTTGCGTTTCTGTGCCGCGGTACACAGCTCTGAATAACCTGCTTCTAAGGGGAATTTGAAGGGGAATTAATCACCGAGATGCAAACAAAGTCATTCAGAGAGGTTTGATGTAAGTTACAGGGAAACTCTACTCTCTTACTGTGTTATATGAACCAGTGGTGGTGATCGGAACCAGGGGTTGTGACGTCTACCACACAAGTGTATTATATGTACTATCCAGTGAACCTTTACGTCTCTTCTGAGTTTCTGCTTACAATATTATTTATATACAACAAAACGTTTTCTTTGGAGACTGATTTGCTTAATAACACCCTGGATGTGTCTCTGACATGAATGGATATACAGCAATAAGCCATAACATTAACACCACTGGCAGGGAAAGAGAAACACATTGACAATGTAGCCATTTCATATAATGATCTATTAGGCAGTAAGTAAACAGTCAGTTTGAGTCAAGTTGATTTGCTTGAATCAAGAAAAATGACCAAGCATAAGGATCTGAGCCACTTTGACAATGGCCTTATTGTGATGGCTAGACGAGTCCGAGCAGCTCCAAAACAGCAGGTCCTGTGGAGGGTTCCAGGTGTGCAGTACTTCGTACAAGTGATCCAAGGCAATTATTGAAACGTTAACAGGGTCATGGGCACCCAAGACTCATTGATGCATGTCAGAAGTGAAGACTAGCCCTTCTCGTCTGATCCCACAGAAGTGAACAATGACTCTGATCGAAAGGGGGACAGTGCACCACAGTCAGAGCTGTTTCAGCAGCATGAGAGGGTCTACTCCATATTAGGCAGGTGGTGTTAGTTATGGCTGATCAGTGTATGTTTTAAGTCAAACTTTATCTCCCAGTCTTTTGATAAAACGAGCATCATGCAGCATTTTCATGATCATTTTAAGTTACAATAATGTGTGATGCAGCTTTTAGAGGCATTCAACTTTGGATGTCTGGTTCTTATCAACATCACTGTGAACTATTTTGACTCTGTAAATCTCTAAGAATCCACAAGAATTCTCTGAAAAACCTAGTTTACATCTAAATAGCAAATCAGTCAGTTGAGTTTCCCTTTTTATTTGTATTGACCGTATTTGCAGCTGTACCAGTGATTACTGCTGTGCACCTTCTAATACTACTGCACTGAAGCCATAAGTGTTGAACCTGTAGGACTCATCCAGAAAAACCCATCCAGTGGAATTGTGCAGGCAGAAATGTAGCTGTGGTAGTACATAACTAGTAAAAAGGGGAGACGTTTGTTTCAAATGTACATGGAAATGGAGCTAACAGAACAATCGAGTGTTAAACTGGGATTTTCCTGCAGTAGTAAATGCCTAATCTTTGACTGGAGAAAGAAGATTGTGACCAGATTGTGATCAACCTTGGTGTGGCATAATCCGTATGTATTCCCTTAAACCTTTGGATTTAACCTAGACTTCTTAAGCCTACATATTATTACAGGAGATAATCTTTGCATAATAGTGGTAAAAAAAATGTGAGTGCTGTTTTGCCTTGCCATGTGAAAGAAACCAATCGTCTAGTGTTCAATGCCTTTTAACATTACCTGAAATATATGCAAATATGTTGTTTTGTTATATAATAAATATATCAATCAATCAATTAATTAATAAAAAATAGTAGAATTAAATGAATAAAAATACATTTAAATGAATAAATAAATGAATACAAATAAGTATAAAATAAATAAATGATTAAAAACAAGTATAATTAAATAAGTAAATGAATAAAAACAAGTATAAATAAATAAGTAAATGAATAAAAATAAGTAAAGAATGAATAAAAATAAGTAAAGAATGAATAAAAATAAGTATATATAAACAAGTAAATGAATAAAAATAAGTAAAGAATGAATAAAAATAAGTATAAATAAATAAGTAAATGAATTAATAAAAATGAGTATAAAAAATAAATGAATAAAAAAAGTATACATAAATAAGTAAAAATAATAAATAGCAAATAATTTATTTACGACTCTCACATTTAACCACTCTAAATAATTTTGTTTACCTCTGAACAAAAATATACATAAACTTGTTGTAGTTTCCCTACAAAAACTATGTTGTAGCATGTCATGTGCCAGTCTTGAGTTTGAGCAGCACAATTGATCAGTCATGCTTTAAGAAGTGGCTAAATCAGTGTCAAATTGAGCCTTTCCACTCTTTCATATGGTTCTTAAGTTGGCTGCAGCTACTTTTATCTTAGATTTAGATTTTCCCTTTATGTAGTGCTCTGCTGTGTATTCAGCTTTTGTGATGATCCTTTTTTAAACGCTGATTTGTAAGAGAATATGGCACTGTGGCCTTTCAGTACTGGCCTATGGCAGCTTTTGTGGTAAGCTGTCAAGGCACGAACATCAGAAATAATCATTTTAAATTTGGCAAATAAAAAAAAAAGTAAAACTTTGTTTGGTTCAGGTTGTGGATCGTTGTCCTTACGAGCGTTAGAAGGTGTCTGTCACTTCATTTTTTCTTCGCTTACATAAAAAACCACATTACCCCGACTCCATCTTCTTCGCTTCAGCCATGAAAATATGATGCAACCTATAAACATCCTTCTCCTCTAGGTACTGGGTCCCTAAGTGTTCCTAAAACAGTGCTTTACACATTAACAATCCACACAACATTGATGTAACTATGCTGTCGGGTGTTGTTTTCCCTGTAACTGCTGGATTACAGTGATACTGTTCTGTTTTTTTTACATGTTTACTCCGGGGCATGCTAAGGTAAAAACCAAAGTTGATAAACATGTGTATTTACATAAGCTGAACTATAATAATCCAGTGGTAAGAAGTGTAACGACAATGTTATTAGCGACCCTCATTACCCATTATATTAAAGTAGGACCAGAACTAGTCCTGAAGTTGGATTAAGATTTTGTGACGTTCTACCTGGACAGGTATGTATACAAAATGAGGTTAAAGCACTGAAATGTTCAAATAAAGACTGAACAATATGGACAAAAAATCAATATTGTAATTATGCCGCTATATTCAAGTTCAACTGGTTTATTTATTCAAGTTTCAATTTTGCAATTACGGTGTTTTTCTCTATATCAAAGGGCCATTATCACATTTCTCTAATTAAAAAGGCCTGAAGTGTGTAAGTATTGTTAAAGCTTTGCAATGTACATTGACGTTTCCCATCCACACAGTCCATATATAGAAACTAAGCTTTAAAAACAGCCCGTTTTCAAACCATTGTTTTTGTGAGGTCACAAAACCAACACATTTACATATTTTCTCATATAGCCTCCAAAACCTTAGCCCCATCCCTTCATATGGAGGTTCTAAGAAGTTCTGTGATTAGTTAGAGGCTCATTTGCATATTGCAGACTTCTGCTCTTTTAGTATTGCAGATCGGTATTGCGAGAGCGATGTACAGACGATATATTGTGCAGTCCTAGTTTGAATGACTGACTTTATGCAACAAATCAAGTTGATACATTTTTATCATCTTGAAGGACAAGTAAAGGAATGTTCTGGATGATCCAAATTCCTAAAACATACATACAATGCCTGTAACATCCCATGCAGGTATCAGCGCTAGCTTGACTCACTTTTTCTGTTAGTCATCATTCACTCTTTGTCCTGCAGTTGATGACAGCCTGATATTTCTGAATACCTTTATCAGGTAAAAGCAGAAACAGCGAAGCGAGGGAGAGCGCCTGTGTGTGTTTCTGAATATGTAAGTATTAAAGGAAGTAATATCTGTAGAAATTCTCGTTTTCTCTTTTTCTCAGTGAAGTGAAGGGTTTCTTATACAGTGGCTGGTTTTTTTTCTGCTCGGCACAAAGGCCTGCTTTTCTGTTCATTGAGTCATGGAATTTCTGCTTTTTACTGTGTGAAAGTCAGGGAAAAGTCAAGAAATCTGACCTTTTACTTACTGTACCTTTAAATCTGTAGGGTGATAGCGGTAATACAGAGTGTTTCGGGTCAGCACAAAGCCAAGTGTGTTTACACTTTCCTGGAGCATGTCTGTTGTCATCATAAACTCTGTGTGTGTGTGTGTGTCTTGCAGTGTTTGTGGTTCATTACTGAAGTCTACCAGGAACTCGTAGAGCTGGACAGTATGATGATATGTCGTTACCATGATAAAAGACCACAAAATATGCCTCAATATGCTTTTCTGGGCGTGTTTTCAGCGCTTAAAGAACACTGAGCAACTACATGCCTCCTTCCAAACAGAGCACAATTAGTCCTGTTCAGTTTTCCTCAGTGCAGACTCTGATTTGCTTTGCAGTGTTTAAATGTGACTTTTTTTTGTCCACAAATTACATACACACCATGACATATGTACTGTAAAAAATATCATGATAACATATTTTTGCTGTATCACCCACCCCTAGGAACTCCTTACAGAGAGGCTGAATAGTTTGCCTGGATAACTCAAAGTAAACTTCCACTAAAATACCTGTGTAATTCAGTGTTTAAGGTGCAAAGAAAGTCATTTAAAGAGGTCTGATGTGAAATGAGCAACTTACAGACCCTTTAAAGTAGTGTGAAAGTGACTATTTGTCATTGTGAACGCACCCCATTTCACAAAGTGCACCATAATGAAATGTGACCTGCATTTAACACATCCATACATGGAGCAGTGGGCAGCTATCAACAGTGAAGTACCCTTGAGCAAGGTACTGTCCAACTACACCTCTCCCCGGGCAGAGTTACCTGGGCTGGAACCTGCGACCTTCTGATCACACGGACAAGTCCCAAGCCGCTAGGCCACCACTGCCCTAATTCAGTGACTCAAACCAGGAGTAGTGATGTCTATATCCTAGATATGAGCATTATATTTATTCTCTATAGTGGCCTGTGAATCCTTATGTGTCTTCTGAGACCGTATATGTAACACTGATGAAATAATGATAAAATAGTGGTAAATCAGAGTAAATTTTTTTTTCTCCTCGATTGTTTTTTTTTTTATTACACCTGGCATGTATCTCTCCGCCAGGAACGATTCACAGTGTCTCAAACATCCGAAAGTGTTTTCATAACCATTTCCTGTAATAACTTTGTGGGAAATAGCTGTCTAAAACCTTTAAAACAGTTTCTTTTCACCGCTCGATTAGGTTTTCTCGAATGGAGCATTTACCTTTGTCCAGTAGAAAAGACAAGGGACATTTCTAAAGTGCTTATACACAGATCAGCCATAATATTAACACCACTGACCGGTAAGGTGAATAACATTGACTATCCAGTTGTTTCATAACAGTGACACCTGTCAGAGGGGTGGAATGTATTCGGCAGCAAGTGATCAGTCATCTTTTGAAGTTGATGTACTGGAAGGAGGAAAACATGGGCATACGTAAATTCCGTCTTCTGATTCCGCAGAAGAGCTACTGTGGTTTAAAATGTGAATGCCGACTCTGATAAAATGGAGACAGAACACACAGGGCACAACAGTCCGAGCTGTTTCAGCAGCATACTCAATATTAGGCAGGTGGTGTTAATGTTATGGCTGATCGGTATACATTCACAATAGTTTATTTCTGTTCTCCTCAATAGCAGATTGCTGCGAAAATATGGTGCATTAAGTGATGCAGGACATGCATCTACATAAAGAATTAAAAATGCTGCATTTTACAGTAAATAGTTGCTGTATACAAGGCTTAGTGGTAAAGAGACCAGTCTTTTGTGCAGCCTGTGTCTGAATATTGTAGTCTTGTGGTTATCATGGATTTGTTAGTTTTTGTAATAAATAACAAGTAACAAAACCACAAGAAATGTTTTTATTTATCATATTTATTTTATTTTAAAATGTTTTTTTTATTAAAATGTATTTTAAAATTGTATTCTTTCATTTATTTTTTTTCTATTATTGTTATTTATTTATTTGTTTTTGGTTTAACATATTATCCCTGCCCCCAAAATACTCTTGCATGCATTTGGCTTATTTGTGGTGGTTTAGCCAGGATGGTGCTTTCCATTTCCACAAGTTAATGCTGTAATAACGAAGAGATATTTGGTTAATGTAGCCTTAACGAGTACATATGCACATGTAACTGCTGTAGAGTTCAGTTCATGGCGTGATTCATAAACCGCATTATACTGTGGTGCCCATGTCAAGATTGTTCTGTAACACTTTAACTAAGGGCAGAATGTTTAACCCTACATGACACCTGCATAAGTCTTTATACCTACCTTGTTATAAGGGCTGCTTTCATCAGTTTTTACCCATAACATGTAATGAAGGCTCAATTTCATAAAGCAGCCTCCTGTAATATCACTATTGCAAGGACAAAAATCAGAATAACACTTACTGAAGACTGTATTGTGTTGCATTGATCTGCATAGCTGCATTTTTATCTGCTGGATTTCATTAATTTTATTTTTATTTCTTTAAGTAAAATGTAATTCAAGGACCTGAAAATCATATTTCTCAACGTTTTTATTTTGGGGGCCTTTGCCTGTAAGGATCTGCTGTTAGAGTGAGTGTATGGCTGGGCGCTGAGTGCTCTTTGCTTGACTGCACTGTGTACTGTTTGTAGAGGCTGACATTGTTCTCTGTATTGTTCATTACTCTTAATCAAGCTCTTACTCTATTAGCCCTGTCTTCTCTTCCCTCTGTGCCTCTGCCTCCCAGGCCCTCATTAATGTGCCGGTGTGTGTTAGTGAGAGAAACACTCTCGTTAGTCTTGTTACTGGATGCATGAGTGTGGAGTTGTGTGTGTGTGTGTGTGTGTGTGTGTGTTTTCTTACATGTATCCGGAATAAAAATGTGTAGAAAAAAGGGAAAAACAGGTCTAAGCTATAATATCAGCACCAACAAAATGCCCCGGTCATTTTAACACGCTTCTTTTAAGAACTGAAAGAGAAAAAAACATTTCTTGTTGGTTACTGAGGCTTAGGGGGGAAAAAAAGTACTACATTTGTTGTGGTCTGCAGAAAGCCATCGGATGTTGTTGACATCTGTTTAGAAGAAAAGGTGAAAAAGGAGCTAAACGCATGAACTAGTTGGTGTGTGTGCGCGTGTGTGTGTGTGTGTGTGTGTGTGTGTGTGCGTGCATGTGTGCGTGCGTGTGTATCTTTTCAATATCAGCTGACCCTCCTCTTAGCCTGACAGCCTATTTAAATCTTGCAAAACACCTGTTATGTATGTAAAGTGATCAAAGTGTATTTTTTCAACCGGTCCAAAAACAAAAGTGAAAGTGAAGCAAGTGTGAGAGAGAGCAGTGCCTGCAGTAGCCTATACACACAACACAGCAGAGATAATGCAGTTATGAATTTGGCTTGAGGAGCCTCATCACTGTTCTTTCTGTTGTTGTTTTTTTTTTTACATTTTTTATGTTTTTATAATGATATGAGTAGGAACAAACGTGGATTTGACATGATCCAGTGTCTGCAGGTGTTTCGAAGGTTCTTAAATACAATCACAGATGCTGGAACAGTGATTAAATGTAGTGAAATCTTTTAAATGTCAGTTTCTCAGTTTTAGGTTTTCAGTGGTGCTCAACGGTTAAATTCTTGTAAGATGGTTCCAGATTCAGATACGGAACAGTATAAACGTCAACATTTCATTATGTGAAGTGTTGCAGATTGATGTCCCGACACTGTATAAAAACAAGTATGTGTGTGACCCTTTGGCGGCTACTGCACCTCTGTTTTGTGAAACGTGTGTTGTGTAGTAGTGTTTAGTGTGGTGTTTCCAGGTAAGGCCTTCGGATTTCTGCTGATGCACACACAATATCCGAGTGGATTCACTTCATTTACTTCCGCCTGTCTCCAGCGTCTCAAGTGTTTATGGGCAAAACAATACAAAAAAGTCTCAATGAACAAAACAAGGGTTAAGGCTCTGAAGCTGTTTTAATCAGGCTTATTGGTTTGAAGCACCTCAGCGACAGCAGATGGTTTTACATATGTCTTCATCTACACAGATACACAGATAACTAAAGTTTTATTATTTAATAATAATAATAATAATAATAATAATAATAAATAATAATAAT
>JBBPDA010145256.1:0-20578 GCA_037974385.1 Arnoldichthys spilopterus
GCTGCTCCACGTGTGCACGTGTGATGGGTTAAATACAGAGGTCACATTTCGTTGTGGTGCTTGAGTGTGTTCACAATAACAAATAGTCACTTTCACTTCACTTCACTACATGCTGCAAATGCAATGCAATGAAAAGGCATAAGTGAATCATTTACATGAATTTAACCATTGTCATTATTTGTCTAATTTTTGCTCTAATGTATTGCATAAGACTGGATATTTATACATACACACACACACACACGTGAATGACTACAAAAAGCTCTTGCAATCACAATGTTTCATTTTGTTTCATTAATTCTGTATTCTCTCCATACTCTCCATAAGTGCGTCACTGCTTGACAAGCTTGTCTACAATGCAAAAGGTGAACAAACCTGTCAGTCACAAAACCATGCATTTGTAATGAAATATCTTCTTATTCAAGCACACAACCCTTGTAAACTTTGTCTAAAAATGGAACTCTTGAACTACATATTTCTGAGACATGATAGACTTGTGTAGTTTAAAGGTACCTCATTTATTTTCTCTGTTTACAGTGGCATGATGTGATTTCCTGCTGAAACATGCTATTTTTAAATTGTAGTCGACTGTAAATGTAGAGATTGTTCAGTAATGTTCCATCAAGCAGCCAACAATAAAAAGTGTTGTTGCAGTTGCAAGACCGTGAGGGGGCCTATAATTTAATTCAGAAGCTTTAGTACAGAAAGAATGCAAATCGTCCATCGTTGTGCATGGACAATGGAAGGATGCTTATGCCAGACTGATCTGTGCATGATAATTTGCCTAAAGTTAAAACCAGCTCAACTTTTCTCACTGTGCAGGAAATGTATTTTGTGCCCTTGGTGTCCCACACTCATCCTTGCACACACACACACGCACACCCACACCCCCCACCCCCCGCCGCCCCCCTCTTACTGGTGTTGTAAAGTTTGTCCACAAAGGGTTTGCCTAGACAGGGTATTAAATCTAATTCTGCTGTATGGAGGACAGTGGTATTACCCTTTACACTACACCAGCTGTATGAGTACAGAATGATGCCTGTGAGGCAACATGGATTACAAGTCAATAGGACAGCTGCCTTCAGTTTTAAACACATTGATTGCATAGAGGGCTCGTTTGCATATTGCAGTTTTCTGTGCTTACAGTATTCCAAAAGCCAATATTGCAATTGCCACAAAAAACCCTGTGGTACTTTATGGCATGATGTTACCAGTGCACAACTCGGAAGAAAGTGATCAATACACATCATTATACTAACCACAGTTCTATCTGTGGTTAGATAGTTATAGTTCTCTTCTAGCATTACAGTCTGTTATTGAATTGCTGTCTCTTCAGCCATTGCTATGCTTCCCTCCAGTGACATTGCTTCTGTTCTGCCATGCTTTATCATGGTTCTGCTGTGATCGACCACTTTTTTCCCCATCTCTCTTCATTGTGCAGATATTCTTGATGCATCTTGCAATCTCCATGTAGTTGTCACACTACAACCATGCACTGGAACAGATATTAGCTGACTGCATGTAAGGTTATGTTGGGTTCACAGTATTGATATAAGGGGGCACTTAGGGCTGGGTTTGGGTCAAGCTCATCGACTGAAGGGACACGGATAACGAGAAAGTTGTGGGCGCAGCACAGGCAAGGTCAGACTGCAACCGTAGACAAGCTGGCTGCGTCACATTTAGATTAAGTCTAGTGCGTGCTTTACTACCTCGGTGTCAGGACAGGTAAATCTAAATACATTCTGATCACAAACACACATTATTACCATTTTAATGCCAAATATAAGTCTACATTTTCTGCTATCTCTCTTGAAAAACATCCAGAAAGGATGTTTTTTAATAGCTTAACAGCTTCATTTAAAAATATCAGACTGATGAATTCATGAAGAAGCATCCTGCACACATGTTCTCATTTCACATAAATGCCTACTAAAAGAAATCAGCAGCTGCCCCTTTGTTTCAATTGGAAGTATGTTTTCCACTCAACAGGGTTCCTTTTCTGTTCTTAGCACAGGGAAATGGGTCAAATAATTGTCTATTGAAACCAAACATCCTCAACAGATGTGGCAGATAGAGATTACAATGAAAAGCCCCAGTATTACTTTAACAAATCAGACCATTAATATATCATTAATAAATCAAGTTTTCTACTGAACAATCAAAAAGGAAACACATGGTTCAAGTCTCAGCAAACATGAGACATCTGCCAGATGCAAATCAAGTCTATATAGCAGTGGTCAGACCAGGAGCAGGACCATGTTTGTATGTCTGCATGACGTGCAGGTTTTTTCATTTGGATGTTTGACTATGACCCATCTTGATTATCTATAGACATGCAGGAAAATAGAAAAAGTCAGTTGAAATTGTAGCATTATGTTGCTGCCATTGTGTACTGTCTGAATAAATCAACATCTCTGCATTCAACTGGTAATGTGATAGTGCTTGGGTACTTTATCCTCTCATGGAAAAGTAAAATATCTGCTAAATTGTCATTCCCTTCAGCTGCAAGTGTCATCTTCAAGTACTGTTAGACCCTACTGGTATAAATATTGAGCAGATACCAACAGCCATAAAACTACAACCTAACCGACTGTACTAGTGTCCAATGGACGAAATGTTTTGTGCAACCAAAGGTTTTGCTCTTTATGTAGGAGAAAAAGCAAAATAAATTGGTAACAGAATTAATGTGCATTGTGCTAGCTATAGGTTAGTTGTTGTACTAGTTTTGGATGGAGCTCCACTGCATGAACAATAAATGTCAATAAATGTCTTATGGGCCTAATACAAGTGGACTGTGGCCCTCTTGACTGAAAAGACATTGCATGGGGCTGCTGTGGAATTGAGATATTTTCTAAAGTGATGTGAAGAGAAACCAGTCGTGTCTTGACAGCTTTTATATAAAAAAGCCCAGCATGAAAACACTGATGATGAGAAGGAGGAGGAAGTTCTACTCCAGCTGTGTTACATGACAGGACTGTTAACACTGTGGTATAAGCAGAGCTAAACACCAGACAGCCACAGCTAGCTTGCTTTTTGAAAGCATATGCTGCAGCCTAGATGTGCCATGCATAGCTCTAAATTCAAGACAAAGAAAAGAATATTGTAAAACAATGAAGGTAGGTTTGTTAGTTAAAGGACACGAATACCTTAACTGCTTGCCATCATGGCTTTAGAGTATGAGTACAGGAGAAGTCCATTGATATTCCAACATTTCCGTAAATTCAGTGGTTGAGATGTAAACAAAGTGATTCAGAAACCTGCTATCAACTTTCTTTAAAATGGTTTTGATAAAAACCAGGGGTCATGATGAGTATATCACAAATCTTCCTGAATTTTATTTTGTTTCCATTATGACCAATGAACCTAAGCTTTCTAAATAATGCTAAAGTTGGTCAAATATTTCTTAGTAGACTAGTTTGTCTGCATGTACCTCTACACCCTAAATATATTTTAAAAATACGTTATGCCAAAAAACGTTTGGAAACAATTGCAAAGTAAAATAAACATTAGGCTGTGCTTAAGGACCTTTGTCACACAAAAAATAGGATTTTTGGTCTAAATTGCAAAAGTTCCCTTGAAATACCTTGCCAATGTCACAGCAAAAATATCCTACAATGACTCCTTGATTATACTGTAGCTCACTGTGGGGACATTTTACATTTACAGGATTTGGCATATGCTGTTACCCAAAGCTGTTACCTAGACTTGGATTAAGAGCTCCTAGTTGACGAAGATTATACCTGAGCTTTTTTTAAGTTAGCAGTACGTTTGTTAGTTCTGTAGTTATTGTCTTTAGTGCTCTGTGAAGAGGTGGGTCTTAAGTTGCCATTTGAAAACAGTGAGGGACTTGGCAGTTAGGGGAAGTTAATTCCACCAATTAGAAGCCAAAACTGAGAAGAGCCTTAATGTCTGTCTTTGATTTTTGAGAAAAGGGGTGTCCGGCTGAGGATGATGCTCTAAGAGGGCAAGCTGTTATCTCTGGTTTAATCATTGGAGATAGATAAACAGGAGCTGGACCATTTTTGGCTCTGTAAGCAACATCAGCATTTTGAATCTGATGTGGGCAGCCACAGGAAGCCAGTGAACGGTTCTCAGCAGTGGGGTTGTGTTTGAGAATTTAGGTGTATTGAAGACTAGACGTGTTGCTGCATTCTGAATTAGCTGTAAAGGTCTTGTGGCCTTCAGAGTAAGACCAGCCAGGAGGGCTTTGCAGTAGTCTAGTCTTGAAATGACAAGCTATTGGATGAAAATGTGAGTAGCATCGGTGGTGAGGAAGGGGTGGATTTTCCTGATGTTGTGTAGGAGATACCGGCTTGTTCAGAACAGGTTATTAATGTGAGATGAGAATCTGAGACCCTCATCCAAAGTAATTCCCAGATTCCGTGCTTCCATTGTGGGAGTGATGAAATGGTGATTTACCTCATCACACGTGCACATGTGGAGCAGCGGGCAGCCATCAAGAGCACCTGGGGAGCAGTGTAGCAGGATGGCACCTTGTTCAAGAGCACTTCAGTACTGCCCAGGCCGGGACTTGAACCTGCGACCTTCAGGTCCCAAGTGCAATGTCCTAACCACTAGGTCAGCGAGAGGGTAAAGGGCACCCAAGGCTCACTGATGCACAAAGGGACTAAATGCTAGTCTATCTGGTCCAATATCACTAAAGTTCATGCCGGTAATCAAAAAAAGGTGTCAGAACACACAATGCACCCACCAGGCAAATGGTTTTAATGCTATGGCTGATGTTGTGTTTACATTTTTAAATCAGACTGAAATGGTGTCGGTGTACACGGGTCTGTACAGGCTGTGTTATGCATTATAAAACCTTTTGTAAATTGCAGTGCAGAGCATTCCAAGGCATCTAATGTTAGAAAAAATAAAAGTGAGATCTACATTTTGCTTAGCAGCCACAACTAAAGCACATACAGTCAAAAGCAAAATATGAGATACAAATGCTGCCAAGTGTATGTGTGGGTGGGAGTATATGTACTGTCCTTCACAGGCAGTGAATGGCTTTCCAGCATTTATGTTTGCAAGCATGCCTCTGAATGCACATGCAGATGCCTAAAAACAACGAGAGGCCAGAACAATATTTGAAGCTGTGGGTGGAGTTCAAGTGACATCAGATGGTGAAGACACGCTCACTGCATTGTGTTTTGATTATGCATTGATTTATGCTCATGTATTTCGAAATTGTCACCTAGATCAGAACAGATTCCCATCAAAAACATATGGGCTTTCAGAAAAAAACAGTCATACTATTGAGAAGAACCATTTACTGGGCAGCTCTGTCTAGAATTACCTACCTGCAAGGGCTGCAAGGGTTGGTATAGTGAGCCCATAGAAGCAGATGAGAGGATGCTACAAATCACCACACACGTCATTTATGGCTCCTCTTTTGCCAACAGCATTTATCTGCACCCGACAAAACAACCAGACACGCAATGCCCACTACAAGACAAGCACACTTGATAACACTGTTACACCTACAGCAAGATAAACCTACTTAGATACCTTTAGTCAATGTCAATGCCAATTTCAAACATGTTTATTCAGTCATAACCAACAATTATGTACTTGGAAAAACTAAATATTCAGGAAAATGTAATTAGTCGCATGAAATATGGAAGTACTCTATCAACTGCCCTCTCAATCAATAATAATACACATAATGAGAAAGGTTTTAAACTGTAAATGTTATCCAATAGGATTGAACTGAACTGAAAAAAAAAATCAGGTTAAACAGGCAGAGTTCAGTTAATTAGCGTAATGGATCAAGATTGAAATGACTGTAAACAACTAGGCATGAGTGGATCAGTAATTTACTGTACATATCCCATGTTTTCAAGTGTTATATGCAACACACTACACACAAACACCTCTAAAAAGTCAGTGGTGAACCTTATATGAACCTAATATCCATCCATGTATCCATTTTCTAAATCGTTTCTTCCACTACTGGGTCACGGGGAAGCTAGAGCCAATCCCAGCTGACTGCGGGCCTAAGGTACACCCAGGACAGGAGGCCAACCCATCGCAAGGCGACACATACAACACAACACATTCAAAAAATAAATTCATAACTCTTAAAAACAAGAATACGCAAGAAAGAAATAGCAGTGGCATCTCTGGCATGGAACTAGAGGAGACACGCCTCCTACAAGTTGCCTCAACACATTTAAGCCCTGTCTTGCAGTCTGCACAAAGACCTTTTTCTCTTTTGCTGGGAAAACCTGCCCTGAAGTAGGAGCTAAAAGAGTCCCACAAACAGTGGCCTAATAACAAGAATCATTTTCAGTTCCTACAGGGCAGACACATGGTAAAACTTCCCCTCAACAGCTCTAAGACCTATAAAAAAGTCCCTCTGGTCTGAAAACCAAAAGCATCTACAGTTATAGTCTAGAAAAAACGTTTTCACACTTGAGTGATGCCAACAAAGGACCCTCTCACATAATGTAAAGGTTATTTATCAATTAAATAGTTCTTTCCAAAGGGTTTACATTATATGTAGGCTCTAGAAACCTAGGCCTTACCCTTCTTCACATTCTTCACATTCACACATCTCATTTGCAAAAGCCATTCACCAAAGAATCATTACTTGAAAAGTTCTGTATTGCGAGTTAGATTGGAACAAAAATATGTAGGCATTGTGCTAAGAACATTAATTTGTAAAGCACCCATAACCTGCTTGTTCCCCAGTCCATTTCTGACACTTACATGGCTTTATGCGTAAAATCCAAACAGAACTGATATTTCCAACCAACGGGCTCTTTTTTTGCTGTGCCTTGGACACAAAAATATGTAAACAATATCTGTTCTGATTGGATATCCTTTATTGTGCCTCATTTGAAAAAGCAGCCAGGACTGATACACTACCTATCACCTCAGCTTGAACAGTGAGACTGAACTGCTGTAGGCCAAACAAAAGGATGTATGCAAATGCAAATGGAGTTTGTAATATTAAAAAAATAGTGAATTCAAATTGGGCAGTTTTTGCAGCTAATGAACTAAATGGCCTAGGTGGTATGTTTTGAAATTTTTAACATCATTTATGTGCTTTTTTATTTAAAAAATAGAAAAAACTTCTTGATATTGACTTTTTAAGAGTGTGCACTTGTTTTCTGAATGTGTATACAGACAGCATCCAGACATGGAATGCATTCGAATTCCCTGTGTAAATAGAGCCTAAGGGGGAAGCTGAACAGCTTTAGAGCTTCATTTACAAATACTTCAGTAACAAACACCAAACTCCCTATTCATAGACGCTTTCCACAAACAATGCATTTTGCATGAACATTTGTGCAAATGAGATTCAGCAGCTGCCCATTCACTCCTATTGTCAGTGTTTTGAGTCAATGGGATTTTAGGTAGAAATGTGTCAACATGGTTGTCTGTGCTAATCGACTGCACTCTGCAGACAGATGTGACAGACAGAAATTAGGCTGGAATATCACTTTAATAAATCAAAGTAAATTGGTGACAGAATCCGTATGTGCTAGCTGCGTGTTAGCTGTTACAGTGGGTTCAGAAAGAATCTCAGCACATGATTAGAATCGATAAATGTCTGCTGGTACTAATGCAAGATTACTGTGGAGCTCACAATCGGTTCATGGTTCATAGCAAGAGGGACTGAGAGAGTGCAAGAGAGGGATGACTTTCAGGAAGACAGTCAATGTCTGGGAGTCAGAGTGTGTGTGAAAGAGAGCTAGAGGGTTATTAGAGGGGGAGAGAGAGCAAGAGAGAGAGAGTGAGAAACACAAAGAGAAAGAGAGAGACAGAGCAGTCATGAAATGAGTTGCACTGGGGAGCACTTGTGCTGACTGCATGAAGAAGCAATCTTTACCTAAGCTGACCTATGAAATATATAAATAAATGGGCGGCAATCTCTCGGATTCACTGAAACTTCTTTTTAAATGAAAGGAACTGGAAGGAGTTTGGCCGTCCTGCTTTGCAAGAGGCTGTAGGCCAGAATACTGCCAGTGAATCCAAATGTTATGTGTCAGAAAAGAATGCTATTCTTGCAGTGGATGCTATAGGTATTTACAGTTTGTATTAGGCACTGTCCACACCGACATTCAAATCTTGGATAAATGAATGCGATCTGAGCTCCTAGACATCAATATGACAATATGTTCAATAGATTACATTCAGATTCATTTGGCTCTGTTCAATGGCAACCTGCAGACTGCAATTCTGCCTGCTTACCTCTGAGGGGCAGTGATCAGTGTTTTTAACCTGTCTGGTTTGAGGTTCATCCTTCATTGGATTTGAAAAATATGGATCAGTTGACTTTATTGGACCTAAACCTTGACCGCCTTGTGTTAAAAATCCTCCAGATATAGCAAAAACCTCAGCGCAGTTAATGGGTTCATCCTCTGCCATATCTGGTCCTCCAGAATATTAAATTAATGGCAAGTTAACACAAAGACATTTTCTTTGCACTCATTCGAATATTTGCAGAAATTGAAAACAAGAAAAATCTGTAGACAATGATTTTTTTTCAAGCCACCCAAACATGCATCAAACCAAATCATGAAAGTCATGAAAGCCAGTGCACATGGCCTGATTCATGCCAATGACCACAAAAAAAATGGTCTGCATTCAATGCACACTCACCTCATGCCATAAACATCAGAAAAAAGCTTGTTTCAAATGTCTGTGTAGATAGGACCTTAGGCTTTAAGACTTAAGCAGTGTGTCTTCACTGGCTGCCAGTATATCAGAGAAGAAACCTTCTAAGCCAAATGATGTATATAATTTTTAGTTCAATATTCTAAAGACAAACAAACAAAACAACAACAAAATGTTGAAATGTGTTTCTATGCTAAAAACAGATGATCTTTTAATATGACCATGCTCCAGCCGCCATCTTTCTGTACATTTTGGCAGGTCGTTTTTGTCTAATGCTTGTCTAAGACTAATGCTTGTAAGTAAGAGCTCTTTTCTGATTGGCTGCCTTGTAGCCTCATTCAAAAAGCATTCCAGACTGAAACAATGATCTAACATGCATATTTAGAATTGTTCATTCTATGACTGTGTTCAAAATAACCTACTAACAATGTCTGCATGCTGATTGGGCCCAAAAAACAGTAGTAGTATGTGGCCAACATGAACTTTGAGGTACCTGGATGATATACTACTCTGGCCAAATTTTCCCATATGCAGGCAAATCTGTCTTATGTGATATACTGCATTCCAAAAATATCCTTGGGTTCCAGCATTCATATGAATGTTACTTTGACATATATCATCCCTTCATGGCTATGGCAGTGACCTCTTTCAACAAAATAATGCACACTTCCACAATACAAAAACTGTTCAGAAATAGTTTGTGGAACATGACAGACTTCAATGTGTTGTCTTGACTTCCAAATACCCCAGAGTCTGATCAAGCATCTGTGGAATGTGCTGAACACACTAGTCTGATTTATGGAAACCTCACATTGCAAATTATAGGACAGCATCTGTTACATCTTGGTACTAGATACTACAATACACCTTTAGAGGCCTCAACAGGTTAGAGCTGTTTTGGTGGCTCCACAGAGACTAGGAATATGATTTTTAGATTAAAGCTGTTTAGTGTATCTTATAGTAGTGCCGTGTAACCAAGTGGGACACAGCATAATATAATTTCCTTTCAATCCTATCCCAACCTACATGTTAACATGTTCAACAGTAAGTCATGGCTAAACAGCTGTAGTTCCCCAGTGCTTTTCTCTGCAAGCAACGTACCATGTGTAATAATGCTAATGAACGTGTGTGCTAGCTGGGGAGGGCTATTAATATCTGCCCACCAGGGCCGACTCATTAAACAAGTTCATCTCTAGCTCAGTGGAGCACAGGCTACGCTCATCAGATGGAGCCATTTTGTTTTAGCCTGTCAAGCGTGTAATGGACCACAGCCTTGCCTCGAAAAACTCATATCTGTCTCTCTTTCTCTTTTTTTCCACCCAATATATATCACACCTCTTAATATCATCTTGTGTTTCTCCAATTCGTCACATCACCACCACCTCCTTTAAGCTAGGCAATTTATTTCAGAAGCTTTTTTTTTAATATTTCTTAAAATTTTCTTTACATTCCAAAAGAAATGAATGAAACAAAACGCTCTAACAACAAAAAGAAATTGTCATCTGTGGCCCGCTGCAGGGCTGTATAAAGCTAACCAATCATTTAATTCATCCCAAACAAAATCTCTACCTACTGGCCAATTCGATTTATTACAAATACCTTTACTCATGCACTCATTACCCATGACTACCAGAGTCTTCTACTGGACTAGTCAAGCAAACACAATAGGTAAAGCTAGCTAGCCAATTGCCCAATGGCTGAGACACTGCTTTAAACAGCTTTCAGTTACAAAAGAAAGACAAAAGTAGAGATAGGTATGACCAAAAAAAGGTTGGATACACCATTATTGTGGATTTTGTGTCTTGCCACAGAAAGTAAAGAAGCTAAAGAAATGATCTTTATTAAAGACACGTGTCAATGGGTGGCTAACATGATTAAACCTAATGTAAGGGTCTGCGGTGAAGTTGGAAGTAAGCGCAAGCTTCTATGGTTAAATAAAGATTTATTTTATACGAAAAAGAAACATGAAAGCTAGGCATGAAACATGGAAAACAGAACACGAAACATGACTCTCACGATGGGGTAGGAACAACAGTTGACCGACAAACAAGGGGGTTAAATACTCAAAACTAACGAGGAACAGCTGACACAGAGAACGAGGAACAGGTGTAAGGCGGGGCTCAGGTGAACACGATGGGGAACCACGTGGAACAGACAGACACGTAAACAAAGGGTGTGGACATTACATCTAAAAGCTTGATTATTATGTTTTTTATTAAATTAACTAAATTCAAATTACATTATTTATTTAAAGACCTCATATCTCAAATGTTACCTCTTTTCCAATTAGGCCCACTTTTGATATTTCTCTTTTTACATGACCATTTCCCAACCTCTTTTTATCTGTTAAAGCTGATTTTGTGGCTGTGCTTTTTTAGACTGATATATGTAATTTCCCTACTATTTGATTGGCTGGCTCGTTTTGTAATGTACCACATTCAAAAAACCAACACTCCTTATGCTTTCAACATGAGTATTTGGGCTACGTTCTTACAGACTGATTAAGCTTATATATAAATGCATTGTGCTTTTTGTGACATCAGAAAAACTACAAATTCAAAATGGGCTGTTTTTGCAGCTACATTTTAAGATATTGACCATATAGTTTAGATACTAACGCCAACGTTTTGTTGTGAATTATCACTACTTCAGCCATGCTTTTACATAAGCATGGATTTTCGGTTTTCTTTCCATTCCTGTTGCCAACCCTGTGATGCTCAACTCAGTGTGGATCTTCTGCTGAGAGATGGCAGGAGGTGGCAGAAAGGGAGATTTTAGATTTGGATGGTAAATCAGACAGTTGTTCTGGATATTGTTTTGCCAGCTGTTCCTCTTGAACTGTGACCGACAAAAGTTTGGTTTCGTGCATGCAGCCCGCACGCCTGCCGGCGTGTTTACATGTTTCTCTCCATCCTTTCTGCCTTGTCTTTGTTCAGGCTCTCTGGTCACGAGCCAAACCCTTAGCATGCGCACAGTGGCGAGTAATGGATTTCAAAGTTAGCGTTCAACTGTGTCTTCTATCTGAGAGAGTAAACAAACAAACAAACAAGCCAGCAAACAGAATGAGCATGAGAGATGGGAATCAGAGGATGGTGGCATCCGGGGAAGGCTGCTGAGGTCATCCGTGCTGAAAAGTTTAATTAAAGGCATTGTTTAACCCCCTTTAAAGGACTTTCTGATGCATAGAAGGAGACCAGGATAGGTGTTGTCTATTTCAAGGGTTTTTATGGTGTCACAGTTGTTGCAGGAACAAAACATGGTGTAATTTTACATTAATTTTTCTCCTTGATGGCTTAGAAATTCTGTCCAAGGTGCATATTTCAAACTTTCCATGCATACTACACTGATGCTTGTCAGTATAACAGGAGATGTTTCATTGTAACTTCGATTTGGTGGGAAGTTGTTGAGCAAACAATCGTCTTTGACTGAGAGTAAAAGCTGTCCTTGTTTTTGTCATTGATTGACACTGAGGCAAACAAAAACATCTTCTTAGGTGTTGGTCCTATCTTCGGGAGACCACATATGTTTACTGATGTAACAACATTGAGAATTAGTGTTGAATTGTTCAATGACAATGTCACATGCTAGCCTTCACCCTCCCAGCTTGATCAGCAGTGACTGGGAAGCGGTGTAGCGGGACAGTACCTTGCTCAAGGGCACCACTGAGGTACCCTTGAGTTAAGTACCATCCCGCTACACTGCTCTCCGGGTGCTGTTGATAGCTGCCTGCTGCTCCATGTGTGCACGTGTAATGGGTTAAATGCAGAAGTCGCATTTCGTTGTGGCGATTGTGTTCACAATGACAAACAGGCCCTTTGACTTAATAGCACTTAGTGATAGGGGGAGACATAGCTAGTACAAGGGAACACCAAAACCAAAACTGGGTACAACAGCAAAGAAAAATACAGATATATTGTATAATGATTGTATAATATTACAAATAGAGATTGTTATATGATAATGATTGTTGTGAATGTGAAAATAAAATGATTCACATCATCGTTATCCAGTCTGATACAGTATGCTGGGATCTCAATTCAACATGTTCTTTGGGACAGCAAATAAATGCATCATAAATTACATTAATTGTCATTCACTATGTAACCACTTGGTTTTGGTCCCATCATCAGGACATCTCTGCCATAGCCATCCATAGCTGGCAGTCCAAGAGACCATCAGAGCAATGTATCAGCTCTGGCTATGTGAGTAGGATGGCCTTCCCTCTCTCCCATCATCAAGCACAATGCTAGCCAATGTGGGAGTCTATTAGCCGAAGTAACAGAATTAAGCATTTAGTACTGAGTTGTTAAATGACATTGTGTTGGCGGCAGTTTAAAAAGGTTGACACTTTACATATCTCAGTGAAAACATGCTAGCTAGTGGTTGGAATTGACAGGCAAAGGTTCAACATCTTTTCAATAATAATACTGAATTTAAACCTATTGCAGGTTCATTATATTTCACATGTATTAGAAATGTTTCGTATTGATAAAACACAGAGTAAAAAAAAAAAGGGTCCAAATTGTGTTTATGTTGTGTTCAATCCAATGCATGCATCCAGACGCTGATGAGTGTTTATACCTTTTAGCCACTAATGTAGAAAAAAAAATGTTCTTTTAAGTTTAAAAATAGGTAATATGTTGAGTTTAGTATTGAACACTGCATAATAATAACAATAACAACAACAATAATAATAATATTATAATTATTATTAATAATAATAATAACAATACGAATTATTATTATTATTATTAGTAGTAGTAGTATTACTATTATTTTTGTGTCAACTCACTATTTGAATCTCTGTTTTATTATATTTTTCCTGCATTTTTCCTGAGGCTTGCTTGTAATATCTGTAGGATTTTTTTTACCAAAAACAGTTGTAATTCATTTGTTACATTACGCCTCCTTATCCCTTAAAACAAAACAGTAGTAACTGTACCTTAACATAAATTATCTAATTTAATGTAAAACTAACTCTTTATTTTAATAAAAGAGGTTGATGTGGTGCATGAAGACTATAAAGTTTCCCAATGTACCATCCAGTCTACATGCTCCAAATATCCAAATATAGAACAGCCTGTTTTGAATTCAGTTTTGTGTTGTGATGCTCTGTTCTGATTGGGCCGTGTTTTGTGCTTTGTTAGTCTGTGAACAGGCAGATGGACATTAATGCATGTATTTTATGATATTACAAAACTGAATTTAAAACAACATTTAAATATATATGTAGCACATAGACTGGGTGTTATGTTGGGAATCATGCACAACATTAACCTCTTTTATTTTAAAAACAAAAGTCTGTTTTACATGTAATTAACTTATAAAAGCTGCCAGGTTATTTACTTATTTATTTATTTATTTTACTGTGTTGTATTGTTTAGTGACATGAAAGCGACTATTTGTCAATGTTAACACACTCAAGCACCGCAACAAAATATGACCTCTGCATTTAACCCATCACACGTGAACACGTGGAGCAGTAGGCAGCTATCAACAGCGCCAGGGGAGCAGTGTAGAGGGACAGTACCTTGCTTAGGGGTACCTCAGCGGCTGGGACTTGAACCTGCGTTCTTCTGGTCCCAAGGGCAATGTCCTAACCACTAGGTCACCACTGCCAAAGTGGTTAGTATCATATCGAGGGTTGGATTTTACTCTTAGTATCAGTATTGAAATCAAACATCTGATTTTGTGGCAGCAGTGTTTGTGTGTGCTCATGTGCTGCTTTCTAAAACAGGCTGCACACCTCATTTGCAGGATGTCATGAACTCATTTGGTTAGCACACATTTCCATTAGCATAGAGTGACACTGAACAGAAGCAGCTCACCATGCCAGTGCGTGTGTGTGTAAGTGTTGGGTGTATGGTGTTTGTGTGTGTTTTAGTCCGCACATTTACCACCCTCACAGTGCCTGAACATTTTTCCAGCAGAGTTTTTGTCATGGAGGGAAATCTTACATGCCTCGTTAGCGGCCAGCCCTGTTTTCATTTATTTTTTTATTTTTTTATTTTCCCGTAACACTCAGCTTCAATGTATTATTCACCAGCCATGTCTGTGGCACTTTGCTGTGCTTCAAATCTGTCAGGAAGTAGATATGTCTGCCTGCGAGCCATTAAGTCCAGCGAACGTTCTGACCTTTGTGATATTTGCATATGCACGCCAAACTGAGGCCAGACAGTTCTCCGCCCACTGTGTCCACACCAGTCCCTGGTGAACATGAGCTGCAAAAGAAGCTACTACAATTCATAAATAATTTCCCATTGCAGATCAGAAAGACTGACTGTTTTAAAGTTTCTGACTCCCCAACTGAAAAATGTTTGAGGTAGCCAAGCAAGACGTGGCTAGAAGCGATGAAATATGGATGACGGGAAATCAAGCTGAGCAGCTGGCCAAGGCCGGCGGCTGCCAGTCAAACAGTCGATCGATCTTATTTTGATACTCATAAATGCAGACCACAAACCACAAACAAACACACTGGCATAGACTCAACAGGTGTTGGCAGGGGCAGGGCTGGATTATGATGCTCTGGACCCCAGTGCCAACAAACTCTGCCGATGTTGTACACTTAGTGTTTCACCATACCTCTAAAAACTGGTCTTTTTTTAGTGGAACTGCACTGACTGACTGACTGACTGACTGACACATTTTTCTAAAATCTCGGCCTCTGACTGACTAACCACAAAATTCAATACTGCATATAGCATATGTGACGACCAGGGGCAATGCTAGAGTCCCATTATTTCACACATATAAAACCTAATTTTGCCCCAATCTTGTTGCTTAGTAAAAGTTAGAAAACTCTTTTAGAGTCGCCACATACATGCCAACATCCCCTATGACTGATTACAAACCAGGGATAATCGAATTCACCTGATCACAGGTTACATTTACTGACCATTCTAAACACTCCCCACAGACTCCATGTGAAAGAATGGCTGCGTTCAAACAGCTGAATGAATCTAATTCTTTCATTTACTTAATTCTGCCTAATGTGAGGGACAAGTGAACCTGCACGTTATTCAGCTCTGCCACTATTTACTGTATGAGCAGATTAGGAGAATTCGAGAAAAGCAAAGAAGGAAGGAGGCTTTATACATCTATGGAGATGCAGCCTATGTTTTCTGCCAACATTCTTATTCCTGCAATCATGCTCTAGACCATGGCCGGTCTCCAGTCCTGGAGGGCCAGTGTCCAACACAGTTTGGTAGTTTCCCTCTTCAGAAACACTTACTAAAGCTGGCAATTAACAGACGAGTTGAACCAGGTGTGTTAAGCAGGTAAATCACCAAACTGGACACCAAGAATTCTCACCCTTATTTTGTTTGTATGTCGTTCGGAGCACAACCTTTTAGATGCCTTAAAAAAGAAGTAGATAAGAGAAAAATCAAAAAGTATATAAAATATATTAAAAAACGATAAAAGAATTTACCTGTACAAAAGTAAAACAAAAGGTAAGCACAAGTATTATATACATTATAAATTTCATGATATGGGGGGTAAGGTGCTGATGCTTAGTGCAAATGGATTCAGGTGGTATAATAACAGTGGAAAATGAACAGAGGATATTTACAAAGATAATTATTTTCATGATTAGTGCAAAAACAGTAAAGTACTCAGGAGCAGAAGTGTTAAGATGTAGTGTTACTACACATGTATAGAGCTAGAAGAAAAAGCAAGTCATAGATTAATATTATTTATATCATGTAATAATATAAAATCATATTTTGTCATTAAGGAAGTAGAGAAAGTGTAATATATATATATAATACACACACACACACACTTTCTTGATTACACTTTCTCAACAATAATTATTTGTGAAAATTATATATAATCAATTATTGTTGACAGTGCAGTTTCATTTTGCAAAAACAAATCATCTGTTACACTTTTCTAATTATTCGATGGAAACGCAAACCTGAAGCTATTCAGTGTAGACAGTAAATCAATTGATTATGTAATTGTCATTAAATACCTAAATATAAATACCTACATATTATCCAGTATTATAGGACCTTGAAGCTTGTTCGGATTTCCAGCCACGTTTGATTGTGAATAACTGAAAACTTTTCTGCTTCACTTTCTTGCCATTTGGTAATTGAAGAAGCTGGTTTGACCAACAGTTCCACTCACTATGCTCTGCAGCTTGTCCTTAGGCCATACTTACCCTCCCCCTGGGCTAGGTCTGCAGGCCTGCATTTTGATAAGGCAACCTGGAGTATTTAACATATGTAATGTGAGGGACATTTCAGTTCTACAGATTTTTATGCTTTCAGCAGCTTTAGAGGACCCATAATCCTACATTTCTTTTATATATTATTTCTTTCTCTGATGTCCATTTATAACATTTGTGTGGGTTTATGTACTAAATGTAATCTAGTACACTTTACCTAATTTACTTTTACATTATATTTTCAACACCTGTGTATCCCATTGAATTAAACAGGCTGTTTCTGTTCTTTTAAGATGGATATATGTAAATGTGCCCTGTTCTTATTGGCTGCCCTATATTGTACCTCATTGAAAAAGCAGTGCAGGCTGAAACACTCCTTAAACCTTCAGGGTAAATGTGTGGGGCTAAAGTGCTGTAGGCTGAATAGGCAGATTTATGTAAATGTGTTGTTTTGTCATCCCAAAAGCAATGAATTTAAAACAGTCTTCCTTATTTCCATATTACTGTGGTGGTTTGCAGAAACATGCCGGATGTCACTGACTTTGATTTTGCAAAAAAAAAAAAAACTAACCAAAAATTAAAAAATATAAAATTTTAAATATAAAATATTTTAAAATATAAAAAGAAAAATTTGAATGAATATTAAAAAATAAATTGCAAAAGACTGTCAGGTTATCATTCAAATAAATCCATGTCTGTACATATCTACACTACTTTCTCTATCATCAGTTAACATGTCAAAAAGCCTCAAAGCATGGTGAAAACATGTAAATCATTATCGCAGCTTTTGACTACTGACATTAGGTGCTTGTTTTTCAACCAGTCCAAAAACCGAAAGTGAAAGTTAATCAAGTGGTGAGCATCAGAGCAGTCTGTAGCAAGTTAACCCACTGGCATAGGAGAAAAAAATAGTACAACATTAGTATTTAGAGCTTTACATAAATGGCCAGTGCTGGAAGCAACATGTTACTGTAATTCCCCTTTCTTTTGATGGTAACAAGTAGTTTAACTAATTACTTTTTTTAAATTAACTAACACAATTAAGATGACTAAAACTTAAATGGGGGTGTTATTCATTACTTTTGTGTTTCATGAACATGTTCAATTTTAACAGTGGCATCAAAACTGTGGCCAAAAATGACACTTCATTATCCCTTAATATATACGTGTATATATATATATATATATATATATATATTATAATTGTAGCTTGCAGTTACAACTTTATCTTAAGGTTCCATGTTTTGCTGTCTACTGAGCAAAATCAGAAGTATTTTCAAACAGGGCCTTTTAGTCTCCGCCACTGTTTGCTCGTTTCAGCTTGAAAGTGAAAAATACATTGTGCAGTGCTTTCAATGCAACGGCCAAGGCCAACACGAGAACTTGTGAGGCAGACAGCTGAGGTAGAACTGCTTATTTCTTTTTGTTTTAGTGACTGACTTAAACAGCATCATTAGTAAAAGCAAGACTTTTACACAAAATGTACTTCCACTAACAACTACTTGAATAATTTAATTACATTTGAAAGAGGTATCTAGTAACTGTAACGAATTACTATTTTCTGTAAAAATGTTAAGGTCTTTTACTGTGCTCTGGTGCAGCCTTGTAAACATTTGGAATTATAAAAAGTGACTTTCTCAATGTTTGCTTTTCAGAAGTGCTTAACTTTAAAATGTCTTTCTAATAATCTGGATTCTGAGTGACCTATCTCACAAATCCCCCAAAATAACATGTATGTGAGGACTGTGATGATTTCTAAAAAAACATACAAATTTCTAGAAGTCAAAATTGCACAATTTCTGCAGATTCACAACCTATAGACTTGGGAGTGAATGTTTTTTTTTTAAACAATCCATGTTTACATGCAATAACAAACTCAAAATGAGGAGAATTCAGTTTTCCTTAGCTTTTGAAGAACTCCTGCTTCAGTAAGGCTCAGTCCACACGGGTGTTCAGCACGTGGATAAGTGCAGAGGCATTTTGTAGCGGTGTTTGATTTACTTCAATATCATGTTACATTTGCCTTCGTTTCCTTCTGTTTAACACTAACCTGCAGCCCAGACTGTAATACTGTATTACCTGTGGGGTTTGAGCTTCATTGTGCACTGTATTAATGAAATATGGATCAGTGTCTTTATTAGACCTGAACCTTCACATCGTTGTGTCAAAAATCCTTCAGATATGGCGAATAATATCATCACCCCTACTAGAATCACACTCTGACTAAAGAATCATGGGATGGCTTTAGTCCTCAAGCGCACTAAACTAACAGCAGGTAAACGCAATGAACATATTTTCTTTGTGCTTATCTGGATATAGGCAGAAATTGACGCCAAGAAAAAGCAGTGTGCTTTTTTACGCCATCCAAACATGCAGCTGACTGAACGCGGCCCCCAAAAGCCAATGTGGATGGTCTGATTTGCTTCAACATGCATAAAAGCGGTCGCCATTTGATCTGCGCTCACCTGATGCCACAAACGTCAGGAAAATGCTTAATTCAAACATCTGTGTGGACAGGGCCTATGGGTGTGCGATATTGCAATAATATTATGATACTTTAAAAATATGAATTGGGATGTTTAGTTCCTCAGTCTGTGAATGGGTTTGGGCAAATCCAGGTAACAGATGGTAAACATGAGTTTATAAAATTTAAAAAATAATAAAATCTGATGGAGTTTTAATGGACTAGCATCTAATTAGCTGCTTGTTACTATGCAGTTTATGCACACTGTTGTTCCTGTTGCTTTATATACTGTAACCACTGTCAACTTTTCCTTTTTATGATGCATGAAAGACGTACTAGAGATACCTATGATATATTACAATAAAGCACACGGTGGCGTAATTTATCACATAACGTCAAATTGCCTACCCCCATGCTCCTGAAGTAAACACACAGGGATAAAGATGAAAGGAATGCAATTAATTAACGGTTGCTATTGTGAAGGCGCAGATTGTGGGGTGGCTAATTTTGCTAAATTCCTGCCTTCATGGCAACGTGACAGGCACAAGCTCTGTGAAATTTAATAAACTCAGACTCTTTGTCACAGCCACTGTTTTATGTGCCTTCTAGTGAGGTTTACAGCTTTGATCGTTTCCCTTCCAGACTCTCTGAAGACGACAAGACACTTTTTTTTGCCAATCTTTGGCTGCTTTGCACTGTTGGAAAACTGTTCAGCAAGTCGTTGTTAAGCTGTTTGCGCTCAGAATGATGGCAGCTCCAGGCATTGTGTCCTAAAAAGCTTGCTTTAAAAAGTCACATAATCATTAGCTAAATGTACAAAATGTGAAAACTGCTCGAGTTTATTAGTGTTCCTAATCGTGGCTCTTTAACAAGGTGATAAAATAGACTCCTCAAGAAGTTGAGCTTTTAGAGACTGTACTTCCATGACAGGGCTGGACAATACGGCAGTATGACATAATTACTCTGATAAATTACATGCCACAACACCACTATATCGTGAGTACTTCTAGCAAATAGAAATGTGCTTATTTTTTGCTTATTTTGCTTTTTTCAAGAAATTGGACTAAAATTACTCAAAGTTTGCTTACCCCACTGGCAGATTTTTCAGATTTTTTTCAGTTTTCCAAGTCAAAATGCATTGACTTGAGATTGAATGGTAATTTCTGAAACTTTAACAACAGTTACATCCTACAAATCCCATTTTCAGAAAAAAACAACAATCTGTGGTAACTTTCTTTTAACCCTTTTCTGCATGGGGGGTGGATCCAGTCATTTCTGCCTAGTTGTGTTCACTTGTCTTTAAAGCTTAATAT
>JBBPDA010145266.1:0-20577 GCA_037974385.1 Arnoldichthys spilopterus
CACTTTAAAAATTACTGTTTTTTTGTTCCCTTATCTTTTGTAATATAATTGCTTCTTTTTGTATTATAATAGTTTTTTCATTTCTACTTTGATTATTTAATTAATATTTGTGTGCAATCTTTGAGGAGGCTCAGAGTCCAAGATTTGGTACTGGTAATGATGTTTCATTGTTACCTGTATATGACAATAAACTTGAACTTGATGGTATTCTGTACATATATAACTGTGATGCCTGCAAAACTCTTAAAAAAGTGGGACCAGCAAAATAATAGAGAAAAGGTTATGTAATATTCAACTTACAGAAGGCAATGCATTAAATATAGCTATATGGAATTGAGAGTACTTTGGAAAAACCTTAACACATTTCATCAAGAAATGCAAACTAAAACTATTATTCAAAGAAAAGTCATACATCATTTTTTCACAGACAACCTTGTTTAAATACAAGCCAATCTCACTAGACCAAAAAAAATAAAACCGTATAAACATGTTCTGTGGTCAAATGAGTCCATGTTTCAGCTTGTTTTAATGAAAAATAGGTGTCAGATTCTACTTGCCAAAGGAGAAATAGACCATTCACACTTATCAGTACAAAAACCAACATTTGTCAGTGGTATGAGGGCACATCAGTGCCCACAGCATGCATGATCTGCAATGTGAAATGGTACAATTGACAGGTGTATTTTGGGATTTCAGAGAGACATATGCTGCCATCAAGGCAAGGTCTTTTCACAAAACCCATGGTTATTTCAGTAAAATAATGCCATGCCACATTCAGCATGTACAATGATGTGGCGTTTTGTAAACAAATAATGCACAATCTTCACTGACCCACCAGCAGTTCAGATCTATCTCCAACTGAAATTGTATGGCAGATCATGAAGAGGAGAATCAAAGAAATGACAACCACAGGCTGCTGAGCACCTGACACCTGAAGTCTTGCATCAAGCAAGAATGAAAAAAATCCACTGGAAAAACTGCAACAATTAGAATCTTCAGTTTCTGAAGAATGAAAAGGTTTAATTAGAAAGAAAGATAATATAACACAGTTGTAAACATGTCTCTGTCCCACCTTTTTCTGAGTATGCTGCAGGCTTCAAATTTAAAATGTGTTTCTTTTTAGGTTGTTAGGGAAACATTACATTACATTAACATTTATTTTTTTGGCCAACGCGTTTATCCAAAGTGACTTCCAAGATACAGGAACTATCCAGCTTTTTAGCTCCACTGCTTTAGCAACACCTGCCTGCTACAATAAAAACTATAAGTGGAACATTACTATCTGAGAGACATACTCTAGGCAGTTATCGAGTAGCAGTAGTTTGTACGTGACCGATAGGTGTGGATCAGTTAAGTCTTGAGATGCTTCTTGAATGTGGAGAGAGAATCTGCAATTCTCTGTGTAAAAGTGTAGCTGGGCAATAATAAAGGAGAAGTGTAGCTGAGGAATAATAAAGGAGAAGAGTCTGGAGTGGTGTTTGATTCCATGTGGGGCATTGGTGATGTTTTCTTTGTACTTTTGCCAGTTAAATAAAAGTTGGAGATAGAAATTTATATTACCACCAAATAATGATGCTACCCAAACATGTTTTTAAATAAAGGAGGTCATCAGAATCAGACATGACCCACTAATATACATACTACTGACAATTACAGTGGAGGTGTACAACATGTAGGTGCACCAGATGTCTGAAACAACTGTAAGGCAAATGTTTATCTTAATACACCATATCTTACACCAACGGTTTATTAGGTTTTCAGTTAGACCCACATAAAAGCACAGTTTTAATAATAGTAACAGAAAGACATACCCCAGCACCAGTCAGGACAAGTATCTTTTTGCCATTCTTAAGTAGTCTGACGACATCTTCCAAGGTGTTGATATCTTTTCGTTTCTTTCTTTTAGGAGGCTCTGAGATATTGATGATAATCTGCCATAGTGTCATGTCATCAAGATCAGGTGGAAGGACAGTTTCAGGGAGCAAGTCTTTTAAAATAGTCCTGGGGTCGGTCTCTCTCATTATGTGTTGCTGAATGAAACGATACGAACCTAACAAAACACAGATAAAGAATCTAGCTAGACTCTAAACTGTAATCCACATTAACATATAACATGACCTCATGCAGGTTATTAAAAAAAAAAAGTGTTTGACATATGCACAACTAGTCAGTTCAGTAAACTATATTTAAAACTGTTGCACTGAACTTTCTGGTCGATGTTGATAATTCAAGATGAGATGATACTGGTGTGCACTTACCTGTCTGAGGCTGGGGAGTCCAGTCACTAGAACTAGCATGGGAGGAGCAGTCATCATCATCATCATCATCATTATCATCATCATCATCGAAATTTGGTGTATAAAACCCATTTGGGTGAACTCCGTCGTACATTACCCCTGTAAATAAACCAGTAGTACAAAAAGCCAAGTCTAGGGAAATACAGCTTTACCTACGTGCATATTTACATATAACCGTACATATCCATAGTACCATGTCATGAGATCATCATTCCTATATTCGTGACTAAGCTGAAAGCGGTTACACGTATTGATCATACTAACTACCTAGCAATTAAAATATCATTTAACTCATTTTTGGGATGTTTAAAATTACCTGATCTCCAGGGATATCGTGTTAGCAGCTTGCTATCACATTTCGCAAGCTAATATGTAAGTTCAAACTCAAACAAGACAGCTTAGCTAACTTAATTAAGTTCCCACTTTAGCTGTCGATTTCATTTTGATATGAAATGCGGAAACGTTAAAGACCACGTACAGTTTGCCAGGATCACTCCCAAAATACGCTGCTAGCTTACTTGCTAATTAGCTAGCTTAGCCCATTTATGCATAGAACTAACGATATATTATGGTGGCCACTTTCCAAGCTAAACTTAGCTATAAGAACCGATCAAGGATATACAAACACTAGTATGTTCTCTGGCTACCTGAGAGCTCAGTTTCAGGTGTAGACATGAGAGTCTGCTCTGTGTGAGAAACATGTTTACTGGACTCCGTGATCGCCGGCCCATTGTTGTCGTCTCCTTTCGCCGACGCCGTAGCCTCACCCTCCGCCATCTCCGGCCCTTCATCTGCAGGCCGTGTAAAAGTCGCAATTTTCACACTCTCACCCGACTCGGCTCCATGCGTGCTTTGGTCCTCGTCCTGTATAAAATCCGGAACATGTTTTTTTAGAAAACTAATCCGTGGCTTCTTAAGTACAGGCTCCTCTATTCCATCACAACCGCTTTTGGCTCCAACCAATTTGTCTTCCCCATCCGCCATGTTCGGTTGTGTGATTTATCCGCGTTCTCCTAATGTAACAGGCACAAAACCTTTCAAGCACAGCTGGGTGGATATTTAAACCGCGCGTGCGATTTCTGCTTCCAGCCACTAGCTGAGCATTTGAACGTCAACATAGTATATGACGTCAATGACAACTAAAAAAACAACGAAGTAAACAAAGCGTCCCACATTCATTCAAAATTAAGTAGTGGGAGCTTAATTAAATAATGCATATTTGACCAACTTCTTTAAAAAATGAACAAACTGCACGAAAATACATTACTCAAGAGTATACTTAATTATTCATACTTAACCTTTGTTGTATTTAAAAACATGGCACAACACATTCACATGGTTCCATGCAAATGGGGCTTTTGGTGTTCTTGTACAAATTGAAATGAACAATGAGATTTTACTGTTTGCTGTTATTAAAAAACATGCAATACCGATGAGTCTCGTGTAGTTGCGCATTTGCACAGATGCTGACTGCTTTATATCCTTTGTATCCAGCAGTGGGGCAACCGTGGTACAATAATACAAATGTTTACGGCTTTGTCTCTTAAAGGGTTTTTAGACGCAGTGTGAAAAGAACACTAGTCACTAATGGAGACGATTTTTAACTGTAAGCCAGAGGATCTGGAAGATTTTTACGGATTGCTTGGTTGCGATGAGCTGTCAACGGTAAGATTCCAGGCATATACATTGGTTTTTAACACTAACAATACAAAGGTCGGTGAAAGTACGTTACACTGACAATGCATTGCATTTAACTGATGACTCACTGGAAGGAATTAGCGTGCTAAGCTACTATATAATGACTTTTTATGAATGTTGGCCAAAAATATAGACTGTTTAAACTAAAACTATAAAGGTAGAAAATATATCTTTTTAAAACCTCTGTTGTCGTTAGTGGTGCTGTTGGGTTTGATATGTTACGTTTTGACGTGCGTTGGGTTTTGCTTCAGACTGAACAAATTGTCAGCGAGTTTAAAGTGAGAGCCCTGGCCTGTCACCCCGATAAAAATCCAGAAAACCCTAAAGCAGGTAAACATTTATACTTACTTATCAATTACAAGTCATTTACACTTACAAGTTACAAAAATAGCCCATCGGTCTGTCCAAGGGTTCCATGTATATGAATATCTTCAGTATGTATGTATGTATGTATGTATGTATGTATGTATGTATGTATGCTATATTTACCTTTCATATTGCATGCATACATTATATTGTTTTATAAGTATTATTGTTTTATATATATATATATATATATATTATAATACACTACTCCCAATAAGTTAGGGATATTGTTTTTTGCATGAGTGCTTTTCCTATTTGCTCTGAATTTTATTGAAATAAGTAAAAGTTCCCTTTGATATTACTAATAATATATGAGAAGAAACACCATTTTCATTAGTTTAATATTTATTACCCCAAAAATTTAGACAATAACCGGGATAGCCCCAAATAACAAAAATTGACAATGTCAGTAGCGGGTGTTTTCACCATTTGCTGCAATGACAGCTTGACAGCGACGTCTCATGCTCCTCACTAGCCTAATGATGTTGTCCTGAGGCAATGCATTCCACTCTTCCACAAGTGCTACACGCAGTTCTGCCAAGTCACGTGGGGGTGGGGTACGAACATGCAGTATCTGCTTCAACTGGTCCCAGACGTGCTCTGTGGGGTTCAGGTCAGGGGACATTGATTCACGGCGGTGTCTTGGTGTCAGTGGAGTCACCTGCAACGGTCGTTTGGCAAAAGCTGTCAAACCAAAGCAGTGGAGTCGGTTGCGAATGGTTTGTCTGGAAACCCTTGTACCCCTTGCATCTCGTAAACGGGCCTACAGCTGTGTGGCAGTTGCATAATGAGTGCATAGGTCCTTAGGTACTGGTTATCGTTGCGAACTGTCACTCGTCGGGGTTCCACTCCTGGATCTGTCATGAACTCTGCCAGTAGTTCTGTGTCTTGATGCAAGTCTGCTGATGACACTTTGAGACACACCAAGTTTACGAGCAACATCTAACTGCCTGCCACCGACCTGAAGGCGTGCCATGGCCAGGTGACGCTGCTCGTCCGTTAAGTGACGTTGTGTGTTCATGGCTGTTTAAATGATGAACTTGGAATGACTTACTGACGATACCAGCTTTTTATACCCACAGAATGTTGAAATTGATGCCACATTAAGAAAGGTTGTCTTTTGGTATTGGCCTGAATGTAAGGCACACCGGTACACAATGAGACCATTACATGGAAAACACAAAATGAGGTGTGTCTATCACCCCAATACAATTGCCTCCCTATCCCAAAAATGTCTGAAGTAAAACAAACACCGTATGTATGACATCCACTAAGTCTTTCCCAATATTCCTAACTTATTGTGAGCAGTGTATATATATTTATATTTTCGTGTGTGTGTGTGTATTTACATACAATTCATGCTGATATATACATACTTGCAATAGCATTAATGTATGCATGTATTAATGTATTTATGTATTATTTCTAACATATACACTAGTATGCTAATTTGCAATTCTGTTTAGAAACCAAGAGCATTTCATTATTTAAGTACTTTTACTGGTTCACTGACAATAATTTTTGGAATCTACTATATTTGTATTTTGGAGCAGCAGTGTAAGTTTATTTTTTTGCTTTTAAAATCTGAGTTTATAACTTTGTGTTTGGTCAAAAAAAATTTCAATTTGGTTCAACAGCTGAAGAGTTTCAAAAACTACAAGAAGCCAAAGAAGTTCTAACAGATGAGACTAAAAGAAAAAGTTATGATTTCTGGCTGAGGAGCAGGATCACTTTGCCATTCAGTGAGTGGCAGGCCCTGAGGGACTCAGTTAAAAGTGTGAGTGCCCTTTGCAGGACATTGATTAATTGCTTGCCTTCTGTTAATGACCAACAAAATTCACAATATTTTAATTTAATAAAAAACGCGCAATCAGTTGTGGTTATATAGGTTAAGTTATATAAAAACAAATATATGAACATGAATATATACATTTTGTCAGCATAACTGAATTACAATTAAAGTATTGTTTTCCTACACTTTTAACCAAAATGTTCTAAATATGTGTGCTGATATAACTTTATGATCCTCAATTTTTCCAGTCCATGCACTGGGCAGTTAGGACCAAGAAGGAACCGATGCTCGATGCTGCAGTCAGCACTGAAAACCAAGCCAGTCAGTCAGACAGTGAAGGTCCAATGGAGGGAAAACCTGATGAACAACTTTATTTAAGTAAAAAATTTAAAAATAAATAATTCAGAATGCCTGCTTGTTCTTAACTGTCTTACTGTTTTAAGCCTAATTCTGGTGTTTCTCTCCCTCAGGTGACTATCATTACAACTGTTGCTGGGCAGGCGAAACTCCTTCAAGCCTATTGAAAAAGTTTAGAAATTATGAAATATAACTAAATGCCATTTTGTGCTTTTTATTTATCAATATGTATTTTTTTGCTGGAAATCGTGGTTATGGTGGACACACTTTTGTTTTTTAAACTGCACGTTCTAAGTTAAATCTTTATTATGGAACATAATGGGTCTTAATAGATCTGGTCAATTGTATGGACAGTAATTTTCAAAGCTATGTATCAAAATAACTTTTATTCTAAAGCCTTGTCTCTTTTCACGTGTACAGTTTTATTAAAATAAAGCATCGAGTTGTGTCCTACTTATGAACTGTCGTGCTACTTCACGGAACTGAACACCTAACTCATCGATGTACTTCCTGGGTCCTTAATAAAGTCATTGGTCAAAAGAAGGATTCCGTCTTCAGGAGTGGATGATGTTCGTGTCAATCACCTTTTTTTTCTGCGGACAGACTCTGGTTCATTTAGGTTGGAACACGGTCACCCTCGCGCGCCTCAAACCACAGCTGTGAAGATGGCAAGCAGAATACTACTCCGTGCCTGTAAAATGCCTTTGATTGCAAGAAACGCCGTGTTGCTGAGATTAGGTCACCGTGTGATGGCCAGTGGAGGAGGTATGATCGACAAAATGAACTGACATATTTTGTAACGTGAATGACATATTTAACAGTGAATATTTAGAAAGGTATTTAATAAGCAGGTGTTTTTTACGGGAACCTCACGTTATCACTGAAAAACAGATTAAAACTTTTAAAAAAAAATCTTAAGTAACTTTAAATGTAACTGTTTTAACACGAATGTGGATAAAGTGAAGTGAAAGTGACTATTTGTCATTGTGAACACACTCAAGCACCAGTGAAGTGAAACATTTATGTATATATTTGAATTACCTCAGAGTATAAACACCCAGTAGTGTGACCAAGGTCATTGGAATTGGCTTTAACGCTTATGGAAGGCCATTTCACGGACCTGCCTTTTTTGGCAAAGGAAGCGAGATCGTGTGCCAGTTATTTCATGTCATGGCGCAGCTGTCAGAAAACCCAAGGGGGCTGGCTTCTGTTCATAGACTTGGATATGTACAGTCGTTTGCAAAAAGTTTGACCACCCCAATCACATTATTCAATGTGAAAATAAAACAAATAGTCTGAAAATTAGTACAAAATTTCTGTTTAATTGCTCAGTTTAATATGTCCAAAAAAAAAATTCAAATATATTTTTTGGACAGGTCACTGTTTAATTATTACCATTATTTCCACAGTATTAGATATGAAAAAACTTTACACATTTTACGTATTATAAACCTCTGATCGAGGTAGTCATTTTAATTTTGGTCTCAAGTATGGTGGACTTAATGTTTTACAAATTTCACATTTGGCTGTAAAAGATAAAAGCTATAAGATATAAGCACATGGAATAATTCTAGAGCATGTATAATTAAAAGGGTCCATGTTATACATTGGGATATTCAATATGGCTAATTCTTGTCTCTTCTAAGTGTTTGCCTGTGTAGCCTGCATTGTTATGGGCTTAATTTTATACTAGCCAGTATACTTTTATACTTGTTAGCAAGTATAAAACCCTTAAAACAAATTCTCTGTTTCCCTCAAAAAGGTATTCCAACAGATGAAGAGCAGGCAGCAGGTTTAGAGAGGCGAGTGTTACAAGCTCTGAAAAAAGGCAAGGTAAAAAAAAAAGATTTATTTTTGGCTAATTTAAAATCAAATAAGCACTTTAAGCAAAAGTGTAAACTTAGTCATTTGTTCACTTTTTTTATTATTTATTTTTTTTATATAGGATCCATACAGCATATTTAAGCCAAAGGAGTATGCTGGAACTAAGGAGGACCCCCATATTGTGCCTGGCATAAGTGACAAACGCTTGGTTGGCTGCCTCTGTAAGCAATGTACAAAATATGTATAAGTATTAGTAAATTAGTAAGTAAAAAACATACTATACATATTTTCTTAAATAAAAGGAAGCTAATAAATGTATCAGTATTTAATATAATAATATATACTGATCAGCCATAACATTTACCACCTGTCCAATATTGAGTTAGTCCCACTCTTGCTGCCAAAACAGCTCTGACTATGATGCACTGTGTGTTCTGACACGTTTCTGTTATTGTCAGAATTAACATTTTAAACCACAGCAGCTCTTTTGTGGAATTGGACCAGCCCATCACCCTGTCCCAGATTCACCACTTGTCCTTCTTTGGATCACTTTTGTTATGTACTAACTTCTGCAAACCTGGAACACTCCACATGACCTGCCATTTTTACGCTTACCCATTTTTCCTGCTTCCAGCACATAAACTTTAAGAACTGACCGTTTACTTGCTGCCTTCCCACCCACCCTGACAGGTGCCATTGTAATAAAATTACTAAATAATACATTTAGTCCACATTAATCAATAGTGTCAGAGTTTGCTTACCCATGAGTTTCATACAATGTCATATGAAAGCTGGCCACAATATTAAAGACCAATGCTAGCCAAAGTCCCATCACCAGCAAGGTCATCAATATTTAGATACTTTTTGTTTTTTTAACTTAATAAACTTCCCATAAATATATGCACTTGGACTTTTTACTTATATGAACAAAAGGTATGCATTAATACAAATACACAATAATATTAAAATGTAAAAAAAATGCAAATTGATATAGGGGGAAAGTATTCAGACACTAAAAATGAATAACATTAGTACTTTCTTGCAAAGCTATTGAGTTTTACAGTAGGAAAAAATGTTGGCAAAACCAAATGTTACTGGGGTCCCTTGCAATGGACTTACAATTTAAAAATTATAAATGCAAGAAGATGGGGACAAAGTGGTTACTGGTTTCACCATAAATCACAATAAAATGTCTGACTGTTAAGTGTTTACATTTTAAATTCTGATTATCACTAAAGTAGTTAATGATAGTTTTGATTAACACAATTGCCAATGCCGTAATATGCTGTGGCCCCATACCAATGTGGCGTGTCCACATTGCTTACAGCAGGCTGTGGTCACTGAACTGCTGAATGTCTAGGTGGTGCTCAGAAAACAATGTGGGCTTCAAAGATAATTGGAGTAATTTTGAGGGCAAAGCTTTAATTGTCGAAGACTTTAATATTCACTTCAGTAACTTTGATAAGATAAAAAAAGTGAGAAATTTGCAACCCTTTGAGAAATTTGTAACCCTTTGAGAACAGCGTTCATGTCTATTCTAGATTCAGTACGAGTTAAACAGAACCTCATTTAACCCACTCACAATGGTGGCCACATGCTAGATTTAATACTAACTCTCGGTTTAAATATAAAAAACTTGTAGTTGTAGTCCCACAGTCTGAGGCCATCTCAGATCATTATCTTATTTTTTATTTAATCTGCATCTTGATAATGACTCACACATATTGCCACGCTATCACGTCAAGTGCACATTCACATCATCTGCAGCTCAGAACTTTATCAATAATCTCCCAGAGCTTTCAAAATTGATTGGATCACTGTCAGAGCCATCATAACTTGATCATGTAACTGAATACTTAGAGTCAACATTCTGCTGCACTTTAGATTATGTAGCTCCTCTTAAAAGAAAATTAATCATATATAACATTTATAACAATCACACACATTCGTTGAAACAAACCACACGAAAATTAGAACATAAATTATATAAACATAATTAACTTTTTTAATGATAAAATCCAAAATATTAGACACAAAATTCAGTCTATTAATTCAAATCCAGTTTGATACTAAGCTCTTCTGAAAATTCAATTATATCAGATCAACGATTAGATTGTTTTTCTCCCCTTCAAGAAACAGAACTAATTTCTTCTTCAAATTCATCAACTTGCATCCTAGATTCCATACCTATGCACTTTTTAAAACTAATACTAACAATAGTAAAGGAACCTCTTATGAGAATAATAAATTCCTCCCTCAGTATTGGCTGTGTACTTGAATCCTTTAAGCTAGCAGTTGTTAAACCCCTGTTAAAAAAACAGACCTTAACCCTTGCCAGCTTTCTAACTACAGGCCAATATCAAATCTCCCTTTTTTTCCAAAAATTCTAGAAAAAGCTGTAGGACAGCAGTTATGCTCATTTCTACATAGGAACAACATTCACGATGTTCCAGTCAGGTTTTAAGCCTCATCATAGTATAGAGACAGCACTGGTAAAGATAGTATATGACCTTCTCCTTGCATCTGATCAGGGCTGTGTCTCCTTACTTGTGCTACTCTACCTTAGTGCGGCCTTTTATACCATTGATCACCATTCTCTTTGACAGACTAGAAAATGTTGTTGGAATTAAGGGAACTGCCCTTTCGTGGTTTAGGGCTTATCTGACTAATCAATATCAGTTTGAAGATATAAATGGTGACTTCTCTACACGCACCAAGGTAAATTTTGGTGTACCACAAGGCTCAATTTTAGGCCTCCTGCTCTTCTCCTTGTTTATGTTACCTCTGGATAATATTCAAAAACATGGAGTAAACTTCCATTGCTAAGCTGACAACACACAGTTATATCTTTCCGCACAGCCTGGTAAGAAACACCAACTTATTGCAATTGAGGAATGTGTAAAGGACATTAGACAGCGAATGCTTCTAAACTTCCTAATACTCAACTCTGATAAAACAGAAGTACTCATAATAGGGCCACCTGCAGCTGGTGGGGCATTCTGTTTTATCTTGTACAGCAATGAAAGATCTTGATGTAATCATTGACCCCAATCTTTCATTTGAAGTCCATGAAGATAATATTACTAGGATTGCCTTCTTTCATCTCAGAAATATTGCTAAGATAAGAAATAAAATGTCTTAACATGATGCAGAAAAACTAGTTCATGCCCTTGTTACCTCTCGGTTAGGTTATTGTAATGCTGTACTGTCTGGATGTTCTAATAGGTGTATTAACAAGCTCCAGTTAGTCTAGAATGCAGCAGCAAGAGTTCTTACTGTAACCAGAAGAAACGATCACATCACCCCCATTTTATCTAATCCGCATTGGCTCCCGATCAAATTTCGCAATGACTATAAAATACCATTATTGACCTATAAAGCACTGAACGATCTTGCACCACAGTATCTGAGTGAACTCTTAGTTTCTTATAATCCACAACACCTACTTACCCCATGTTGCAAAGATCACAGCAGGGGCCAGAGCTTTCTCTTATAAAGCCCCACAGTTATGGAATAATCTTCCAAATCATGTTCGGGACTCAGTCTCAATATTTAAGTCCAGACTAAAAACATATTTGTTTAGTCAAGCCTTCTGTTAGTCCTAGATAAAGGGTAGATCTGGAGGGTTCTCAGGCATATAGAATTCTGGTTAACTGGGATGTTTGGATGCTGTCACACCCCACTCTTAACGTGTTCACTAAGGTTTGTTGACAGTCGAGTGGTTGTGCTGCCTTATGCCCCAGGATGCCCTCAGGTCTGTGCTTCTTTCAAGGTCTCATTTTTAGTTCTGCTGTCATAGCGAGTGTTGCCGGAGCTCCTGCCTGCACTCAGACCACAATGGACATAATTTTTAATCACTGCCCCAATGAGATATCAGTGATCCTGCCCCATTTTGCTGTCTGGACCAGTCTAATTCACCCTGATACCCTCTTACTGGTTGATGTTTTTGCTGCTTTTAACACACTTACTCCTGCTGAGAAGCCCATATGAACAGCCCAATCGGCCAAAGAACTGATCTAAAGTCATCACGGCACCTGTACACAAGGAACTTTTGCTGCCTCTTTGAACTAAGACTATTATTATTGTATATATTTATTTTTTTGATTCTTTTTCTCCTTTTCTTTTCTCTTGTTTGTTATTGCTATCTGGTGTGGACCAGAGGAGGATAGGTATCCCCTTCTGAGCCTTGGTTTCTCCCAAGGTTTCTTTCTACAGCAAGGGAGTTTTTCCTTGCCTCTGTCGCCTTTGGCTTGCTCTTTGGGGGCTCAGACCCGGTTTCTGTAAAGCTGCTTTCTGATAACGTCAGTTGTAAAAATCGCTATAGAAATCAACTTGACTTGACAATTTGAAAAGCTCACATCATAAACTGTCCTGCATCAACCAGGGTAACAGCAGTGTCCCAGACGCAGGTGCAGCAGTAAACTAGTTTACTGTACAGAAGGTACAGAAGGCTTTCTGTGAACTAGTACAATTATAGTTGTGACATGGTGAGGAAGCCGGCTGGCTAGCTAGTTGTAGGAAGAATAGTCTGGAGGAACCAAGGCTCATAAGGGGCAACCCATACTCTGGTCGACACCGGATAGCAATAACAAACCAGGGAGAAAAAAGGATAGGGCTGTTCATATGGGCTCTCCTCAGCAGAAGTGAGTGGATTTAAAGCACAGTAGCTCAACAGAGAGGGAGAGACACAGAGAGAGAGAAAAAAAGAGAAATAGATTGTTAGTGATGGTGTGAATGCAGGCAGAAGCTCTGGCAAGACTCGCTATGACCACATAACTAAAGGGTAAAGCTAGAAGGAGGTACAGACATGAGGGCATCCTGGGGCATAAGTCAGCCAGCCACTCAACCGTCAACTAACCTGAGTGAACACGTCAGAGTGGGGTCGACCATTCAGTTCTTTATAGGTCAATAACAATATTTTATAGTCAATGCAAAATTTGAGTGGAAGCCAGGGCAGATTAGACAACCGGGGTGATCATATCTTCTGGTTCTAGTCAACTCTTGCTGCTGCATTCTGGACTAACTGGACTAACTTTTTTCTAAAAGTGACACCTAAAATTTACACAAATACACAAACTGGGTCCATCTGCATTCAGCCAGAGTTTTCTGATCATAGTACATTTATCTAAATTGTAATTTATGCTGCACATTTTATATGCTGATCTGTTTTCTGTTTTAGCATAGGAGGTTTGTGTAGTGTGTAGAAACAGAAATGCTCTGATATTGAAGTAATATATTCATTACTTATTCTCTTTTCTTCTACTTTTTCTTATCTACAACCTTATTTCCAACAAAAAGTTGGGAAGCTGTGTAAAATGTAAATAAAAATAGAATTTGATTTTTTGATTATAAACAAATAGGTGCATAGTTTTTTTTTATATTTATAATTTTTAGAATGTTTTGCCAGCATTATGCTTCAAAAGAGTTGGGACAGGGACATGTTTAGATGTTTAGGGTCTCCTTTGTCATATTTTTCATTTCCTGATGCAGGAAATGGATAACTGATATGGACTGCAGGCAGACTAGCTTAGCATCTGGACTCTTCTACTGTGGAGCCATGCTTTTTAATATGTGCAGAATGTTTATAAATAATGTAAAGAAATAAACAAGGTGTAATGGTAAGGGGCAATGCCCCTTTGGGATGAACGGGGGGAGTTGTCTCCATCTGGTGGCCAAGGCCAGTAACCCCGAGATCTAACCTTGCCCTAAGTGGGTACAGGTGCTGCTCGTTAAGAGGCTGAGGGCCGGGGTTACTTAAGCTTGGGCAACCAGATGGAGGACGTGAAGCCACTAGTCTTGCCAGAGCTAGAGCTGAGCGGTTTCTTGTGTTTTGGATGTACTGTTGAAGGACTTTGGATCTGTTTTCTGACCACGTTTTTGGACTTCCCTTTTTTGGTTTTGGTTGCCTGCCTGTTTTACCAATAAAACAGTGTATTTTACCTGCACTGGTGTCCTGCAACTTGCTATTCATGACACAAGGCCTCCCCTGAAAAAGATATCTGAATTGCAGTATATTTTGCTCCAAAACCTGTATAGCATTAAACATTAATGGTGCCTTCCCAAGTATGCAAGTTACTCATACCATGGGCACTATTGCATCCCATCATGGATGCTGAGAGCATTACACAACTTTTCAGTCTTTTGTTGCTTCAACTTTTTTTAAACATATTGCTGATATCTGAGGCATATATATTTATCATATTTTTAAAAATAAAATAATTTCATTCCATTTTATATGTTAAATATTCGTTAACATAATTTTCATGTTTTCATTTCTATTTCATACACCACCCCAACTTGTTTGCTAACAGGGTTGTTGTTATTATTATTTATTCTCTGTTTAATTCCTGTTGCTTTCAGGTTTCCCTGCAACTCTTTTTGTGTGACTGCTGGCTTTTCATTATCATTAATCTGAGACAAATCTTGCATGACAAACCTGACAATTAGTTGTGGTATTGGTAACTTTCCAACTGCATTATTCCAAAACTAATTGTATTGAGATGTTTAAGGTCTTTGCTACAGCCCTGTAACTTTAGCGAGCTCTTTTACCTTCACCATGTTTCCCTTAAACTTTGCAGATTTATATAAAATCTTCTTAATCAGTGGCAACTTCTTTTGTAGTGCACAGTAACATTTTGCCTGGTATCAGTGACAAGTAAGTAGAGCTTTATTGTCATCTTAACCATATACCCTGAAGCACATGGTCAGACAAAATAACTTCCTCCAGGACTAATGGTGCAATTTACACACTGCAGGACAGCAGTACAGTAAGACAACAATACAGACAAATCACAATAGTGCAAATTGGGTGAGGAATAAATATTATCTGTACATATATTCTATATATATAAATGTCTGGTTGGCTGCCTGTGTAAGCTCTTACAGTCTTCCATAGTTTTCTTTATTTTGTGTTTTTTGTGTGTGTATAGTCTGTAAACTAGTCATTTTTCATTCATTTGTTTTTTTCAGAAAACATTATGGCAAATGGCTGTAGCCCTAAAATTAGCTTGAATAAGCTGACTATTATTGAGTCTTTTTCTAAACCTTTTTTCAACAACAATAGTGGAAGTGTACCGTTTCTTTTTGCTAAATTATATCAACTTACTCTCAAATTTAACAACTCATCTAAGCACAGTGTATAAAAAAGACCAACGACTAAGGGTTATTTTTAATGGCTTGTAAACCTAATCCTAAATAAACAGGGGGGATGGGTGATGGACATTTACAGTTTCCACTTTTCATGTTAATTTCTATCATTATTGTCTTTAAAAAGACATATGCAGACATAACTTAAAACTGCATTATGCATCCTAAATAAAAATCTTTTTTTGACATAACTGGATTTGTGAAAGTTTTCACAAACACACAAACTTATGTGTACTTATGCATACCCCATGGATATTGTATTTTTTTTCAGCATATTTGAACAAATCCCTAATTATGAAACAAATAAAGCCGATATGCTTTAAAAAAAATCCACAGAGAAAATGTATTTCTTCAACAGAAATATCTTATTTCTTTAGTGGTTTTACTTCAATGTTTAGGGAGATTGCCTGCAGCATTACCCAGGCATCAGTCACATCAGCAGATGTGACTTGTGAATTGCAAACTTAAAATGTCTGAGTGCTTTTTAAACATGCTTTAACCCACATCCCCCAACTTGTTTCATTGATTAGACAGGTTTGCTAACTTCTGATTTCTGTTTGCTTCTGGTAACAGGAGATCCGCATTGCATTCCTTAGTTGTAAAATACAGGCGGTAGGTGCTACAATAACATCAGACAGCAACTACTACAATAAATCCATATGCCAAGTGCTACAATAACTACAGACTGCAACTACTACAATAAATACAGATGACAAGTGCTACAATAACTACAGACAGCAACTACTACAATAAATACAGATGACAAGTGCTACAATAAAAACTAAGTTGAACATTACTATCTGGGAGACATTCAGTCAGTTATCAGGTAGCAATAGTTCGTATGTGACCAATAGGCTTATGTGCTGAGGTGGGTGCGGAACAGTTGATTTTTGAGATGCTTCTTGAAGAGAGAGACTCTGCAGATCTAGTGTTGCTGGGCAGCTCATTCCACCAGAGGAGGAGGACTTTTCCTTCCTCTCTATCTCTTGTTCTCATCCACATCGATACATGAGATCAAATGGATGATCTGTAATGGCAAGGCATAGAGTTATTTCACTTCAGTTAACTCCACTTAACTTTTGTTTTGATTAATTTAGGGCTTGTGCAAATTATTGTTTTTTTCAGTGTTCACACTTGCTGGTTTCCACTGTAAAAATCATAATACCCTTTTTACATCCACAAAAGATTAATAAAGTGTTGCTCTTAGGGATTTCAGCCTTGGTATTACTTGTGATATGTTCAAAAAGAAAATTAGTAGTTTAAACCATTACTAAGCATTTCCATCACAGCTTCCTGACAGCCCATCACACGTGCACACGTGGAGCAGCAGGCAGCTAGCATCAACAGTGCCCATGGAGCAGTGTTGTGGGAGTACCTTGAGTACCTTGCTCAATCCTCAGTGGGGCCGGGACCAGAACTTGAACCTGTGACCTTCAGGTTTTAGGGCAGTGGTGGCCTAATGGTTAAAACATTGCCCTGGGGATCTGAAGGTCCCAGGTTCAAGTCCCGGCTCGGGCCCTACTGAAATACCCTTGAGCAAGGTACCGTCCAGCTACACTGCTCCCCAGGTGCTGTTGATAGCTGCCCACTGCTCCATGTGTGCACGTGTGATGGGTTAAATGCAGAGGTCCAAGCAATTTTCATCTGGGATCATTAAAGTTAGTTAAATTCAAAATTAATCACTAGGCCACCATATTATTAAGTCATACCAATCATGTAGTCCCACTCAACTCATGAAAAATTCTAAAAATCCCTTAACAGAAATAGCCAATATAAATATTCTTTCTGCCAGTTCACAGAAAATCAAGAAAACCATATATAATAGAAAGTAATGAAGAAGGGAGCATTAAAATATATTGTTGCATGACGGTCAACTCTGTAGGCAGACACACCCAGTGATAAATAAAAAAATAAAGTAGACTCTGTAGAACTTGTGTATAAATTAAAATGACAATATAAATGTTTCATCTTAAACACAAGCTGTCTTGTCTTGTTTCCCAAGGTGAGGAGGATAACACTGCTATTGTCTGGTTCTGGCTCCATGAGGGCAATCCACAGCGTTGTCCTTCCTGTGGCTCATACTACAAACTGGTCCATCATGAACTGCCTCATTAAGTCTGTCTTTCTTCTTTGTTGTTCTAGACATGCGAACTGTGAGGGGTGTGAGCTGTGTTATCTTTGCCGCAATGGCCAAATATGTGCACAAGTAAATAAAATATTTTAAAATCCTCACTCCAGATTGTCTTTTTTTCCAAGTCACATTAGTAAAAATCTCTCTTTAGCTTGTTTGTGTATGCTCTGTGCTGAAAGCTACTTTAGAAATATGAGTAGGACCTTACAGCAGCTGACAAATTTACTATTTTGTTTTTAATTCATATGCAGGAAAAATGTGTAGGATCATTAATGTTTCTAACCAGCGACAACACTAAAATGTGCAGGGCTTTATGGCTCCAGGACCAGTGTTGGGAAACACTGGCCTAGTCACGTCGTAGTTTACTGTGAAAATATATAAGCAAAAAATAATTTAGTTTAAGTTTAAAGCTGTGCCTCCCTTTTAAACACCGAGTTTAACAGCTTAAAGAATGACGACGTTTTCCTTGCGTGCATCCCGTCTTTTATTTTGAAAAATATATTTTAGTTGGCGGTCGGGCATGTCTTCACATTTCCGATTCTTCGTTTATACTTTCATTAAACAAAGAATGGCGGCAGATGAAGATGACTACATGTCTGATGCTTTTCTTAACCAAGTGTAAGTTGTTTCTGTTGAAGTTAATTGAATTTTATTTCTGTATCAAGCGTTTTTATTAGAATTGTTTTTAGTTAAAGGATTTTACGAACGTGTACATACCAAACCACTTCTGATAACAAAGACGGTTATTACGGATAAATTGTACTGGTATTTAATGACCACAGAATAAAGTGTGGAAATAATTAGAAGAAGCGTGAAAGTGCACCATGGGCATAATGTAAGAACTGTGCTGTGTCACGAGTTTATGATTATTTTTGTTACGACATTGGGAGCATAGTGGCTTCAGTGCTGAAGCAACATCATCCAAACACATACACTCGTGTACATTACCGCAGTTAAGATTTGCGGTTAGCGATTTGGATTTCTTTGATGTATTCACTTTTTGTCATAAATCACAAAGAATGATATCCTTCATGATTTGGAATGAGTAATTTACATTATTTTATCTCCTGCTCTGAAATCAGAAATCACAATCTGAATGCCTATATTAAACCGTGTAAAACATTGCAACCTTTAAATACATCTGTCCTGAATTGTTAAAACAGACTCCGTGACCATGACAGACTTGGCAGACAGTGATAGACAGTAAAGGTGAATGTTTTCACAAATCAGTTAGTAGGAGTTCTTTTTATGCCCATAACTTTCCATCCTTCATCCTGCCACTGCGGGAGGTGAGTGTTGTGATCAAATACACAAAAATACATTTGTGAAACTTTTACAAGAAACAAGACAGTATGACTCTTAGTGGTATATTTATTGTAAATAATTCTTAATATAAAAAAGACAGCCTCTTTAGCAACACCTGTGTGCCAGGCAGATGATACCTACATTTAATGCAAGTTCAGGAATCAATACTGTGATATCATACTTATAGATTTTTCATTTGCTTAAATCCATTCGTGAACTTATTTACATTTTGGGCAGGGTCTTATACCTATGTTTTTTAACATTTACTGATATTGTCTGGTTTTCAATAAAAAAAGGCTGTTTTTTGCCTCTGTTTTATAGGTTTATAGATCATTGACAGGCAAACTGGTTTGTAAAAAAATTAGATTCGACAAATCAGATTATTCTTTCTGAGCTTGGTTTGGGGTCTCTGTGTTTAAAGTTTTCAATGTTATACACACTTTAATATAAACATTCAGATTGTGATATCATCTGATTTCAGGGCTGAAGATGAAATAATCTTAATTCACAAATCATGAAGGATATAATTATTTGTGATATATGACCAAAAGTGAATACATCAAAGATTTATTGTCATCAGAAATCCAAATTGCTGACCACAAACTATCTTTACTGTATTGTGTACATTAGCTGTAATGATAAAAGCTAAAAATAACATTTTATATGCAGATACCTGTGCAGTATAACATGTGAATTGTACCTGAAGATATGCAATAGGCACTATGAACAATCTATAGCAGAATTGTAGTAGCATCACAGGCAAGTATTCCTGAAGAACAGACAGAGGGTTGATTTATGGTAGGGTTATTTATATCTTCTGTCAAAATAAATGCCTATATCAGACTAGAATGGGACAACATTCCTCTCCCAAACATCCCAAAACTTAGTTTCCAGACATTTACAGACTGTTGTTAAAAAAGACAGGACACAACACAGTGGTAAACATATGAACTTTTAAGTCTGTATGAAAAATAGAAAGAATTGAAAAACAAATCTTCAAATGCTTGGAAAAAGGTATTTATGCAGAGAAAGGAGTAAAAGAAATGTCAGGACAGTCTGACAATTTAGTTCAGAGTTAGGGTGAGGGTTATTTTGTCATATTAAAAAAATCCACTTTCAAAATCATCCCTCTATTTAAAATTGTAGTGCAGCTGCACTTTCTAGGGTATAATCTAGAGGTCAGGAGGTAAGAACAGCCTTACACTCCATTTCGTTTTCTTTTTTTTGGGGGGGGGGGTGTATTTATTTTGACAGAAGAAAAAATAACCTTACTATAATCAATTGTCGGTTCTACAGTAATACTTGTCAGTGATATTGCTAAAGTTCTGTAGTTTGTAGGATGTAATATACAAATGAAAACCTGTCAGTGCAAACAAATTGACCTCTGTCTGAACCTTTAGCCTAGAGTTTGGTGGAGGGGGTATTTTGGAAGTGGCCCATGACAATGCTAAACCTAAACTAGATTGTTAATATCATAGCACTAAATACTACATATAAAATTTTCACAGCATATGCAAATTTTGTGCATAAACATATTTTCATGTAGTCAAGTCAAGTTTTTTTATATAGCACTTTTTCAACTGACGTCACAAAGCAGCTTTACAGAAACCGGGTCTGAACCCCCAAAGAGCAAGCCAAGGGCGACAGAGGCAAGGAAAAAC
>JBBPDA010145280.1:0-20576 GCA_037974385.1 Arnoldichthys spilopterus
ATGGGTTAAATGCAGAGGTCACATTTCGTTGTGGTGCTTGAGTGTGTTCACAATGACAAATAGTCACTTTCCTTCCTGGAGACCCAGTCATCTCCAGGGTATGGGACTTCTGGGGACATTTGCATTTGACTGCACATTAGTTTTTAATTATTTTATGTAAAAAATGTAATTTCTACACTTTTGTGGAATCATGTGCTAGTGAGTCAAAACTCAAAAGGGTGGCCCTAAGGTCAGGACCAGCTGTAATATATGTGTTCTTGTGTTACATGAGGGTGTGTAGATGTTCACAACTTTGATCACGTGCTCTACAGGTTGGTATTACCTGCAGGGAGCCAAGAACATGCCTAGTGGTGATCATTGATGCAGGTAGATGTGAGGGGCCTGGAAGAGAGTGAGGGATGTTAGGGTGATGCAGTTTTAAACTTTTGTACACTGTGTTTTTTGCTGTATCCCCCCCGCCTAAAAAAAAACATAGAGAGAATATCAGTCCAGTTAGGGGGTGTTTGGATTTGCAAGGTAGATACTAGGGCTGAACAATTTTGGAAAAAAATATGTAATTGCATTTTTAAAACAAGTATTTTACCATATTTTCTGTAAATTGACAGTTTATTCACCAAAAACTTTTTTTACTTTAGTGCTTTATGTAAAGTGCCAGATAGCTGGTTCTCAAGCTCTGCATGATCAGGTTTAATTATTATTATTAAATTATCTCAATTAAAACATAATGATTTAGGAGAACATGAAAACGCGGCCCTAGCTATATGAAAACTGCACGCTTTCAAAACGGATTATCAATATAAAGATGATTATTTGTTCAGCCCTCATGTTTTCAAAGGTGATCATGTTTTTTTGTTTCATGTAATTTTACTAACAAGGGGGGTGGCATCTCTCCTCTATATGTATATATATACATACATTGTAAAATGTAACTGAAATATTCCTGAGGTGGTGTAATGCATCAGGGAATTACTACAAACATAAAATATCCAATTACAGAACTTTATTTAATAATTTATTAGTGTCCCCAAAAAACTTAAAAATATTGAATAAAGCATCACAAAATTTAATCTGGTGTGTAGCTTACATGTAGTGCACTACACAATAATAAAATACAGGTTATTATACAATACAATAAATAATTACTAACTAATTACTAATTTTGCAAAAAAAAAGTACATGCTGTCAGTCCCCTATTATCGCAAAATACAAAGTGGCACCCTTTTAATAGTATGGTATATGTCTGCATTCTTTTTATATACATATATACATATTTAGAGAATGTAATTAGTGCTGTTTAGCAGATTCTCCACAAGGGGGAGCTGTTATCACTCCACAGCAACACTGAAAGAGAGGAAACTGGCAGAATCTCACAAACGCTCACAAATTTCTGTACAGTTAACACATTTTAGGCAACACAGTGGAACATGTCCCATTATAAAGTATAGATATGTCGGGTCCTCTCATTATTGGGACTGGACATCTCCATGGAGACACGGCAAAAACGTTTGTGTATCTTTTTCGTGTTGCTGAGGTTCAGGTTAGAACTGGGGTACAGCTACAGTAACACAGGAGTCCAAGGAAATAACCCATAAAGTGAGGAATACACACTTGTGTGTGTGTGTGTGTGTGTGTGTGTGTGTGTGTATGAAGGGTAGAGCACAATGTGGTTTTAATCAGCTGTGCGTGTGAGTAGCGTTAACAGTTGCCATCTGGACTCAACCCTCAGTCTCTGTTTACTGAGCATGCACACACATACACACACACACATACACACACACACCCTCATTCTCTGCCCTCCTTCCTCTCTTGATGGCACACACTCCAGCACACACCCATGGCATTGGCACCGAGCGGCGCTAACACACTCCAGCTTTCCATCCAAATGCATGGTTGCATCCCTCGTCCGACTCCAGCCGCATACCTCGCCGTCATAACTGCATGACTCCACTTACAGCATTCAAACCCACGACCAACGTTTTTTGGGGGAGGTGGGGATTGGTCAAAAGAGGGCACCACCCCCCAAAAAAAAAAATTTACATGACACTGTATGTATGTACAGGCTGGTCTCCACGACACTAGGGGCAGTCAAGCCCTGACTACAGTCAACAGGTAATAAAAAAATCAACAGCAGCCGGTCACATGGCTGGGAGTGGCCTAACAGCCCAACATACTTAGCAACGGCTGCCTTAAAAAGCTCTGACTTTCTTTACCATCTACAGAAAAGAAGAACCAGGTCTGGCACCACCTTGTAGCCTCTTAAATACACGTTAAACATTATAAAATAATATTTATTTATATCGATAACTGGCGCCACTGTAGAGGTAAAAAAATTGGGATACTACATTGTATCTTTTTTTCTCACATCAAGTTCCACCATCTTGTGGACTTCAGAAGCTATATTATCAGGGTAGATGAACGTACCAAAATAAAAGTCTTCTAAACACACTGTAAAAATGATAAAATAATATTAAGTATATATGTCACTGTATCGAAACACCCCCAAAATATTAAGACACATTAATTTTTTTTCTCACAGCATCTTGCACCACCTTGTGGTCTTCAAAAGCAATAATATCAGAGTAGATGCATATTCCAAAATAAACGTCTTCTATTAACATTATCAAAAATAATAAAATAACATAAAAAATGTATCTTGATAGCTGGTGCCACTGTAGCGAAATGACGAAAAGTATTGAGATATTACTATGTAGATATATGTAGATCTATATAGATATTTTTATTTTTTGGGGGGGTGGGAGGTAGTCAAAAGAGATTGTCAAAAATCCAGGTAGTACTCAGAACCCATCCTTAGGTTCCACTTTGACAAGGGCCTTTTTGTGGTGTTCTAGAGTCAGACTCTAGATTCAAGATTCACGAGGTTTATTTGTCACATACAAAGTTATACAAGTACAACATGTAGTGAAATGTTCCCTGATCGTTCCTGAGACTGTGCATTTTTTATATATAAATAATTAATTAATAAATTTAGAAGTAAAAATATATTACAAAAGAAATAGAATATGTATTATAAAATGTAAGCAGGTAAAAACATGTATAATAATAAATAGAAAACTACACTAAACAATAAAACTAACAATATACAGTATAAACAGATAGACAGTAAATACACACCCTTAACAATATATACAGACCAACAATATATACCGACCAAATGAATTTTAGTCTATATACAGAATATACAGAATATTGAGAGTGCAGATAAGCTAAATGTGCAAATAGCTGAGTGAAAATGGCAATATACAGATAGATGAGGTTAGTTGAAGAAGTGCAATGCCGTGGTTGAGTTGGGTGCAGGATTATAATAAGGGTGTATGGTTCATGTGAGACCTACTGAATGAAAGGCATGTCCTGTTTAAGAGCCTTACGACCTGTGTGTAGAAACTCCTCCTGTGTCTCTCTGTTCTGGTCATAAAGCTACGGAACCGTTTGCCTGAGTTCAGCAGCCGGAACAGACAGCTACTGGGGTGGGATGAGTCCTTGATGATTTTTACAGCTCTGGTCTTGCAGCACCTGCTGTAAATGTCCTGCAGGGAGGAAAGATCAGAGCTACAGCAGCGTTCTACAGCTTTGATCACTCTCTGCAGGGCTTTACGGTCTTCAGCTGAGCAGTTCCCCAACCAAACTGTGATACTCATGGTTAGGGTACTCTCAACCGCAGCTGTGTAAAAGTTTTTTAGGATCCCCGGAGAGACCCTAAATCTCCTCAGCTCCCTCAGGTGGTAAGGCCGTTGCCTGGCCTTTGTGACCAGAGCATGAGTGTGTGTGTGCCAGGTGAGGTCCTCTGAGAGCTGAGCACCCAGGTACTTAAAGTGGCTCACCCTCTCCACTGGAGCACCGTTGATAACGAGGGATGCATAAGACCAGTGTTGCTTCCTGCTGTAGTCCACTATCAGCTCTTTAGTTTTGCTGATGTTCAGATGGAGGCTGTTCCTGGCACCATTTTGCCAGGATTTCAACCTACCTCATGTAGGCCGACTCATCATTATTAGAGATGAGGCCGAGCACGACAGTGTCGTCAGCAAACTTAACGATGGTGTTGGAGCTGTGAGTGGCTACGCAGTCGTACGTGTAGGCTGAATACAACAAGGGACTTAAAATGCATCCTTGTGGTGCTCCAGTGCTGAGAGTGATGGAGCTGGACACACAGCTGCCCACTCTCACCATCTAGGGTCTGCCTGTGAGGAAGTCCAGGACCCTCCACAGCTGACTGTTCAGTCCCAGGTCCTTCAGCTTGTTGAACAGTCTGAGTGGAACAAAGGTCTTGAAAGCTGAACTGTAATCAATGAACAGCAGTCTCACATAATTCCCTCTCTTACTGTCCACATGGGTGAGGGTGGTGTGCAGGACGTGAGTGATGGCATCCTCTGTAGATCTGTTTGGACGGTATGCAAACTGTAATGGGTCGATGAAGCCGGTGATGGAGGAGCAGATGAACAAGCCACTCAAACACCTTCATGACTGAAGATGTTAAGGCCACCGGGCGGTAGTCATTCAAGCTGGAGGGCTTGTTATTCTTTGGAACGGGAACAATGACGGACCTCTTGAAACAGGCAGGCACGACGTACTGAGCCAGAGACTCGTTAAAGATGTAGGTGAAAACATCAGTCAGCTGGTCAGCACAGCACTGCAGGACACGCCCTGAAATGCCATTCGGACCGGCAGCTTTCCTAATATTCACACATTTCAGAGCTCTGTGCACGTCGCACGCTGACACGGTTATCGCAGCACCAGTGTCTACATGGTCAGGTAGCAGGCTGCTGCTATCACTAGCCTGGTTAGCGGTAGCACTGTTAGCCTCAAACCGTTCATAGAATGCATTCAGTTCCTCAACAAACACGGAGTTCGCATTCGGAGCGGTGGTGTGTTTACCTCTGAATGCAGTGATCTTGTGAAGACCGTGCCACACGCGACGGGAGTCATTGAGATGGAAATGCGTGCTTTTCCTCCCTCGTCACCGTGGCTTCCTGTGTGAGTTTTTTTTTATAATCCGGGATCAGGAAAACGGCACTCTTTTCGAGCCTGGGGTGCGGTTTTGCCTTGTAGCTGTGCTTGAATTGGGTGTAGCAGTGGTCGAGTGTGTTGCTTCCCCTCGTAGGGCAGGAGACATGCTGATAGAAGTTAGGCATGACTTGAGAGTTCTGTCCGGGTGCTTGTTTTGGTGGTTGCTGAGCACATCATGTAGCTTAGCCAAGGCGATACCTGGGGTGGAATGTACACAGCCGTTGCAATGACTGATGTAAATTCCTGGGGCAGGTAGAATGGCCGGCGCATGATGGTCAGGTGCTCCAGATGAGGCGTGCATGAACGAGAGAGAGTGGTTACGTTCCGGGGGACGCACCATCTGTTGTTGGTCATGAAACAGACTCCACCGCCTTTGGATTTACCACCCTTGGCCGTTCTGTCCGCTCGGAACACAGAGAAAGATTCAGACGGCGTCACAGCATGATCTGGGACCCCGGGAGTTAACCACGTCTCGGAAAAGCAAAGAAGGTTGCAGTCCCTGATGTTTCGCTGGAACATTACTCTGGCCCTGAGGTCATCCAGTTTGTTCTCCAGTGACTGGACATTGGCGTGTAAAATGCTGGGTAGAGGTCGTCGGTGTGGACGTTCTCTCAGTCTGAGACGGACTCCGGCGCGTTTCCTGCTGTGTTTCTTTGTTATCCGCCTACTGCCTTTGTTGTTGTTGTCAGCGCTGCGAAGAATCTCGGGTGGCCACGAAGGGTCGACTGAAAAACCTTCTAAAAACTGATAAGTTATCTGGTCTCTTATGTTTAAAAGAGTCTCACTGGAGAAAGTAATGAGAGCTGAGTTTGTGTGTATAAAAGAAACAACTAGAAAAAGATAAAAAACACAGTAAACACAGTCTGGTCGGAGCGAACAGGAAGGCGCCTGGCTTCGGCCGGGCCATCTTGGAAATGCTCTAGATACGTCAGGTTCTGTGGAGTGTTCCAGGTGTGCAGTAGTTAGTACTCCGATGTGGAGAGACCCTATTCTTTTCCCCACAGGCCCTGACACACACCCGAGCTCCAATGCCGGCCAGCCCATGCGCGTCCCTACGCCTCCTCTGTCAGCCGGACACCGGGCAGGGATGCACTCTCCTCCTCCCAGGCGGGCACTGGTGAGGGAGTTCAGCGGGACATACGAGAGCCTGCCGGCACGTTCTGTACAGGTGAGACCCCACGTAGCTGACTGGGTGACTCTCCAGCTGGCTCTCGCCTCATGCTGGCTTTAAGCTGATGGCGACTACTTAAAGGGCCCACTTGTGGAGAACACTCCCCATAAACTCCCCTGAACTCCCCTTAACTCTCCTGAACTCCCCTAGACTACCCTGAACTCCCCTAAAATACTCTTAGCAACCCTTAACTCTCATTAACTACCCTTAACTACCCTGAACTCCTTTGAACTCCCATTGACTACCCTGAGCTCCATTAAACTACCCTTAACTAGTCTTACCAACACTAAACTCCTCTTTACTCCCCTTGACTACCTTAAACTACCCTTTACTCCCCTTAGCTATGCTACACTTGTCTTTACTCTCCTCAACTACCCTTAACACACCTTATTTACCCTCAATTACCCTTAACACCCCTAAACTACAGTTAACTCCTTTTAACTACCCTTAACTCCCCTTAAGTCCCTTTAACTACACTGAACTACCCTTAACTCACCTTAACTACCCTTAACACCCCTAAACTACCCTTAACTACCCTGAACTCCCCTTAACCCTTATTAACCAGTCTTAACCTTCTTTAACTCCCCTTAACTACCCTTAACACCCCTAAACTACCCTTAACTACCCTGAACTCCCCTTAACCTTTATTAACCAGTCTTAACCTTCCTTAACTACCCTCAATTACTCTAAACTCCCCTTAAACAAAGACTGACAAAACAACAACTTGAACGCACACGTGTCACTAAGGCACCAGTATCGATCAGCCATAACATTAAGACCAGCGCAGGTGGGGGTGGGATGTATTAGGCAGCAAGTCGAGTCAGTTTTATCGCTATAGTGTGTTAGAATTACTAAACCTATCGTTAGTGTCTAGTAGACACCTGGAGACTGATCAGCCACAACATTAAAACCACGTGAGGGTGAAGTAACACTGCTAATCTGGTTACAGTGGGATGTGTCAAGAGGGTTGGGACAAGGGCAGCAGGTGAACAGTCAGTTCTTGAAGTTGATATGCTGGAAGCAGGAGCGTAAGTTCTAAGGGTGATGTTCTAGATGACTGACTCTCAAAATGGTCTCCGGTTACTGTGGAGTGTTCCAGGTGTGTAGTAGTTGGGACCTACCGAAAGTGAAAGCCCGGTGGGTCTCGAATGCCCGAGACTCACTGATGATGCAGTATAAAGCAGGTGGTCTTAATGTTTTGGCTGATTGGCAGGTGTCAGGACCATGTCCTTTAACGTTTGCCGGTTCTCCCTCATTCCTTCAGGTGTCAGAGTCTAGAGTGCTGGAGTGCCCAAGCATCCAGATCACCACCATTTCCCCAGAGGATGACTCCGCCCCCCCTGGGGGCAGTTACTGGGACACCGGGGGCACCTGGGACCGGGAACGCCTCTATTTGCCCCTTCTGGACCCCTTCTGCTATCGTGATGGTGGCATGGGTGCAGGGTCCCTCAGCCCAAGCCCTGCCTCCAGCCCCTCCTCCCGCGGCTGGTTGAGCCCTGCCTCCAGCTGCGATTCGCTGCTGGTGGAGGGGGAGGAGCTTAACGAAGCCACTGCCCAGTTCTGCTTCTCACCCTCCTCCCGGCCCACATCGCCAGGGGGCAAGAAGAGGAGGAACTCCCCCCTGGCCTCGCCGAGCACCTCCCGCAGGGGGAGTTATTCAGAAGATAACCCCGCCCTGCTGGAGGTGGGGGAAAGCGTCGTCCAGTCTCCGGGTCCAGCCAGCGGCTGTGAGCTCAGCATCCCCCAGAAGGCCAGGAAAACGTCTTTAGAGCAGGTGAACATGGTGGAACGTCCTAGTACGTGCTAATTAAGGGCGGGAGCTGCCACAAGGGGGCGCCGGTATCTTACTATCAGGATATGTGTTCTAGATATGATATGATATTAGTGCACCTGTAAAGCAAATGGTGTGTTCCATATAGGAGTCTCTGCAGCCATCTCTTCCACTATGACTTCCTCCACCATCTACACAACCAGGTCTGGACCTTGTGGGCTTCAGAAGCAGTGCACCAAAATAAAAGTCTCTTAAATACATTTAACATTATAAAATAATATTTAAAAAATACACACCACTATAAGTTGGTGATATTGTTATTTGCAATAGGGCTTTTTTCTATTTGCTCTGAATTTTAATGAAATAAGTAAAAGTTCCCTTTAATATTACTAATAATTTATGAGAAGAAACACCACTTTCATTAGTTTAATATTTATTACCCCAAAATTTAAAAAAAAATAACAGTGATAGCCCCAAATAACAAAAATTGACAATGTCAGGAGCGGATGTTTTCACCATTTGCCGCAATGACAGCTTGACCGCGACGTCTCATGCTCCTCACTAGCCTCATGATGTTGTCCTGAGGGAATGTGTTCCACTCCTCCACAAGTGCTATACGCAGTTCTGCCAGGTCATGTGGGGGTGGGGTACGATCATGCAGTCTCTGCTTCAACTGGTCCCAGACGTGCTCGATGGTGTTCAGGTCAGGGGACATTGATGGCCATACCATATGAGGCACTCCAACTTCCTGAAGTCGAGCTGTGCCAGTTCTGCCACGGTGTGGTGGAGCATTATCATCCATAAACAAAGTTGGGGGTGTGCTGGCGGAATTAGGGGATGATGATGGGTTCTGTCGCTGAGGTAAGAACATGCAGTGACTGAGCCATGTACAATAACCAAATCTGTTTTGCGCTGACTGGTGATGCCTGCCCAGACTGTTGCACCTCCTCCACCAAAGCAAACTCTGGGGACCATGTTGACGTCAGCGTATTGTTCACCTCGCCTTCTCCAGCAACGCTGACGACCATCATTTCTGTGCAAGGTGACCCGACACTTAAGAGGACGGTAGACCACTGTTGCATTGTCCAGGTCACATGATTTTGTGCCCACTGCAAACATTCACGGCGGTGTCCTGGTGTCAGTGGAGTCACCTGCAACGGTCGTCTGGCAGTCAAGCCAAAGCGGTGGAGTTGGTTGCGAATGGTTTGTCTGAAACCCCTCGCATCTCGTAAACGGGCCTGCAGCTGTGTGGCAGTTGCATAACGATGTCTGAGTGCTTAAGTACTTAGGTACTGGTCATCATTGTGGTCTGTCACTCGTGGGTCTCCACTCCTGGGTCTGTCATGAAATCTGCCAGTAGTTCTGTTTCTTGATGCAAGTCTGCTGATGACACTTCACAAATTGTCATTTGTTCACGTGATTTCGTACGCAGGTTTCCTCCAGGGACGTGGATTTAGAGCAGCCCCCGGGCTCTAATACCCCCTGCCCCCTCTTGGAGCCATTGCAGATGAAGCGCGACCTCCCGGCTCTGGGCATGGACTACCTGTCTGTACCTCCAGCCCTGGGCTGGGGGAGAACCCGCGCCAGTGCCCATAGCCCTATTTTCAGGTCAGAACACGCCTTCTGTTATGCTGAGTGATAGGGGAGAGGGAGGACCACCCTGCCCACCCAGAGAGAGAGAGGACAGTTATACTGAGTGATGGGGGAGAGGGGGGACCACCCTACCCACCTAGAGAGAGATAGAGGACAGTTATAATAAGTGCTGGGGGAGAGGGAGGACCACCCTGCCCACCCAGAGAGAGAGAGAGAGATGACAGTTATGCTGAGTAATGGGGGAGAGGGAGGACCACCCTACCCACCCAGAGAGAGAGTACAGTTATACTGGGTGATGGGGGAGAGGAAGGATCACCCTATCCACCCAGAGAGAGAGAGGACCGTTATGCTGAGCGATGGAGGAGAGGGAGGACCACCCTACCCACCCAGAGAGAGAGAGAACAGTTATACTGAGTCATGGAGGAGTGGGAGGACCACCCTACCCACCCAGAGAGAGAGAGAGGACAGTTAAAGTGAGTGATGGGGGAGAGGGAGGACCATCCTAGACAGATGTTTTGGTGTCTCTTCCAGGTCTAACGCGCTGCCACCGCTGGACTGGCCCCTGCCATACCAGTTTGACCAGTACGAGCTGCGGATTGAGGTTCAGCCGCGGCCGCATCACCGTGCCCACTATGAGACGGAGGGGAGCCGAGGGGCAGTGAAGGCAACGCGGGGAGGGCATCCTGTAGTGAAGGTCATGACCTAAACACACTCACAGTACTGACACAACGATCAGCCACAACAGTAAGACCACTGGCAGGTAAGGTAACACTGATGATCTGCTCACAACGGCAGCAGGTGAACAGTTAGTTCTTAAAGTCTATGGGCTGGAAGCAGGAACTGAGCCACTTTGACAAGTGATGTTCTAGACAATCGACTCCAAAACGGTAGGTCTTGTGGAGTGTTCCAGGTGTGCAGTAGTTAGTACCAGCCAAAGTGATCCAAGGAAGGACAACCAATGGTCATGGGCACCCGAGGCTCCCTGCTGCAGGTAGCCTGTCTTGTCCTATCCCACAATGCACCCCGGCTTCCTGTGCATGGAGCTACCACCTGATCAGAGAGCCCACACTGATCCATGACGTTGCTTAACTCGGGAAGAGGTGGCACCAGGATGCATTATGGGAAGAAGGCGAGTGTGGAGGCAGTGCAATGCTCTGGGCAATGTTCCGCTAGGTTCATGTGGACATTCCTCCTAAAGGCAGTGGTTGCCTCACTACAGGCTTAGTTTAGGAACCCTGTGAGGAACGAAAAGCTCAAGGTTCCTCCAGAATTTCCCAGATGTGAATCTGACGGAGCTTCTGTGGTACATTCTGGTCTAGTCCTGTCCATGTCCACAGCTTACAGTGTCAGAGTGGGCAGGACAGGCAGGACTTACGTAGTGTTAGGCAGGTGGTTTTAATGTTCTGGCTGGTCGATGCATGTTTTCACACGTGGGGCAGATGGTGATGGTTAAGAGCTGACGCTGTTTCGTCCTGCAGCTGCTGGGATACACGGAGCGCCAGCCTCTATCACTTCAGGTGTTCGTGGGAACTGCAGACGATCGATCCATTCGGCCGCACCCGTTCTACCAGATCCACAGGTACCGGCGGCATGAGGAGACTTTCGTCCCTGTTCTCTTCTCTCTAGTTCTCTCTGGTTTGTCACGTGATTGTAACCCTTTGGAACGTAGCATCACATGCCATCCACACAGGCTCGCGTTTGGTCAGCTGTGCATTCAGATTGCATCAAAAAAACATTGCATACAGCTTTTTCTTGGCGACAGTTTCTGCCGAAATACGGATAAGCGCAAAGATAACGTTTTTGTTGTATTTACATGCCGTTAGTTTAGCTCTGGAGGACGAGAAATATCCCATGATTCTATAGTTAGAGTGTAATTTTAGTAGTGGCGACAACATTTTCGCTGTATCGGGAGGATTTTTAACACAACAATGTCAAGGTTTAGTTCTAAATAAAGCAACTTATCCATATTTCACTAATACAGTGCAGGATAAAGCTCAAACCCCACATATGAAAAAAACACTGATTACTGCCCCCACAGGTAACATTCAGTATTACAGTATGGGCTGCAGGTTGGGGTTAAAGGAAATGGAAGGGGAATGTAACGTCTTATTGAAGTAAATAGAACCCTGCTACAAAACGCCTACGTCGCTCAGAGCACATTCACTTATCCCCGAGTTGAATGCCCATGTAGACTAGGCCTTAAAAAAACATGCCCCCTCACTGAAGGGTTAAGCTTCTCCGCACATGCAGCCAGTTTAAGAACAATGTTTTCTCATTGGGAACCAGCTCGCTCAGACGGGTCCGACTGCACTGAAGAACCCATCATATGCTGATCAATTTGTTGGGAAGTTCTGAATCCACAGCAGCTGTTAAATCAGAACTGAGAGAAAGCCCCAATTTGGCCACTGCAGGTAGAAGGGGATTTGTTACAGACTTGTGGGTGTGGTTTAGGACACAGTATGACTTACTGTAAGCTATAAACATCCAGCTCTTCATGAAGGAGGAGCAGACTTGTGGGTGTGGTTTAGGACACAGCATAAACATCCAGCTCTTCATGAAGGTGGAGCAGACTTGTGGGTGTGGTATAGGACACAGTATGACTTACTGTGAGCTATAAACATTCAGCTCTTCATGAAGGTAGAGCAGACTTGTGGGTGCGGTTTAGTTTACAGAGAACCTGCGAAGCAATGAACTAGAGTGAAAGTGTGTTTGTTCTTCTCAGGGTGACAGGGAAGATGGTGGGAACAGCGAGTCAGGAGAGCATGCAGGCTGGAACCAAGCTGCTGGACATTCCCTTAAATCCAGAGAACAACATGACAGCACTGTGAGGAACACACATACACACACACACACACACACACACCATTTCCCAAACATAATGGCATAACAGGGTTACAGTTCTCCATTGCTACTACACATTTCTATTAGTTGGATCTGGTGTGGTCATGTGACTCATTCCCTCCAGGTATGGGGTCGCTGCCCCAAGAGAAGGGTTTGAGTATCTCGTGGTCTTGTTTATAAGTGATGGTAAGACAGAGTGTGAGATGGACGGACAATTCGTTGTGACGGCGGCAGTGATGTGGATGTTATACCGGACTACTGTGATGAAGAGAGAGCTAAGCCTCTTTCCTGTTTCCTTTGGAGGTTTTCCGGGCATGTTTAATGGTGAGGAGACCTCAGGGTAGACCCAGAACTCCCTGGAGGGACTATGTATCTCATCTGTTTTGGGAAAACCTTGGGATCCCAAAGGAGCTGGAGAACGTTGGTGGGGGGAGGGAACGTCTGGAATACCCTGCTTAGCCTGCTGCACTGACCCTGGACATAACTAATGTCTGTTTAAGTGTGTTTATCTCCTGTGTGTGTGTATGTGTGTGTGGTTGTCTCTCTTCTCCCCCCAGCATTGACTGTGCGGGGATCCTGAAGCTGAGGAACTCGGACATCGAGCTGAGAAAAGGAGAGACGGATGTTGGGAGGAAGAATACGCGTGTGCGTCTGGTTTTTCGCACTCACCTGCCTCTGGCCCCGCCCCTCGCTCCTCCTGGACGAGTCTTAGCACTGCAGGTGGCCTCTCTTCCCATAGAGTGCTGTGAGTACCGTCCCGGGGGAGACTGACCGCTGATGAATAGGATGGAAGGTGGGCTGGTAAACAGGTGGGCTTCAGTCAAGGATTAGCTCCAAAGTGGCCAGTGTAAGGAAGCAGAAGGTGGGTGCTTCTGATAAAGTAGTCAGTGTGTGGAAGCACCGGGTGGGTGTTTCTGATAAAGTGGCCAGTGTGAGAAACCATAGGATGGGCGTTTCTGATAAAGTGGCCAATGAGAAGAAGCACAAGGTGGGCGTTTCTGATAAAGTGGGCAGTAGAGGAAGCACACGATGGGCGTGTCTGATAAAGTGGCCAGTGAGGGGAAGTACAGGGGGGGTGTTTCTGATAAGGTGGCAAGTATGAGGAACCACAGGGTGGGTGTTTCTGATAAAGTGGCCAGTGGAAGGAAGCACAGGGTGGGTGTGTCTGTAAATGTAGCACTTCCTGCGCTTCTTAACATCATTTACTCACTGTCTAACTGTGTCCAGCCCAGCGTTCTGCTCAGGAACTGCCTGTGATTGAGTCCATCAGCCTCTCATCCTGCTCTGTGGAAGGAGGGGAGGAGCTTCTGGTGGGTGGGACCAACTTCTTGCCAGCCTCTAAGGTTGTGTTTATGGAGAGAGGCTCCGGTTAGTACTTCCAGGTGGTGTTTCTGTGGGTTTTACAGAACTGTGACGTGTCTGGAATAGCATGGTTGTGTTCCTGTGTTCTCTGTGTAGGTGGTACGGGTTCTGATCATGGGTGTAGCACATGGTCCACACTGTCCCACTGACCTCAGGTGTGGTTCAGACCTGGAGCTACGATGCTAACATTGATAATACTCTAAGTCAATAGTCACCCAAATCTTTAGGTCCACAAAACTTCTGCACAATTCGTACCGTGTCCTAAACCACACCAACAAGTCTGCTCCACCTTCACGAAGAGCTGGATGTTTATAGCTCACAGTAAGTCATACTGTGTCCTAAACCACACCCCATGTCTATTCGACCTACTATGGGCAGTGGTGGCCTAGTGGTTAGGACGCTGCTTTTGGGACCTGAAGGTTGCAGGTTCGAGTCCTGGCCCGGGCACTACTGAGGTACCATCCCACTACACTGCTCCCTCGGCGCTGTTGGTAGCTGCCCGCAGCTCCATGTTTGCACGTGTGATGGGTTAAATGCAGAGGTCACATTTCGTTGTGGTGCTTGAATGTGTTCACAATGACTAATTGTCACTTAAAAATTACTCCACCTTCATGAAGAGCTGAATGCTGTTTGAGTGTCTCCACACAAGCTTTGGGGAGGAAAGTGTGTGGGTGACCGTTGACTTCTAGTTCTCAACATTAGCTTTGTAGGTCCACTTCTGAAGGAGAGAAGTTGAATTTGGACCCAAACATGTTCTGTCAAATCAAGCATACCTGGGGGAGGGGAGGGTTGGGCTTCGGACATCTAATTTATTTGAACTATTCCTTTAAATAATACTTGTTTAATTGGTGTTTTTTGCAAAAAAAAAGAAAATAAATATATTGATCCAATATTGGAATCCCAGGCAATATAGTAATAGTAATAACAATAATAATAATTAATTAATTATTATTGCTACTACAATGCTATTTATTATTATTGTTATTATTATTATTATTGCATTAATTGTTTGATTATTAATTATTAATTTCGATTAAGTATTATAATGATTAATAATTATGTTTTTTTATTAATATTACTATTATATCAATAAGATAATAATAGTATTAATACAATTTCTTATTACTATCATTATTATTGCTATTATTACTCAAATTATTATTTAATTATGAATATTATTATCATTGTTATTATAATTATTATTGTTCTTATTTCTATTATTATTAGGAAAATTTACCTATAGCTGCTCTGGTTTGTAGATGGTAAGCTGCAGTGGGAGGAGGAGGCGCAAGTGGACCGGGAAAAAAGCAGTGAGGTACACACACGCACACACACACACACACACTAATGCACATGTGTGTACAGTATGAGCTTGTGTGTGGTCTGATGTGTTATGTTTATAAAGAATGTATATTTCCTGTGTCTTAAAGTACACGCTGTGTGTATAAATAGTGTATGTTTGTGTGTGTGTGTGTCTGTCAGTGCATGCTGTGTGTGCGAGTGCCGGCCTACAGTGACCTGTCTGTGAACCAGCCCATCTCTGTGTGCCTCTACGTCTCCAATGGCAAACGCAAGAGGAGCAGCACACATTGCTTTAAGTACCTGCCCAGTGAGTGTGTGTGACATTCAAATAAATAATTAACACTTGGTGGGGGGGTATTATTATGTATTTTTATTATTTTATTTATTTTTTTGTTATAATTATTTATTCACCCCCCCCCCCCTTTATTTTTGTTGGTATCTTGCCATTATTTCTGTTTCTTTTCTCTCAGTCATGTTCAAGGAGGAGGACCCCCTGTTGTCCCGCCCCTCCCTCTTACCATTAGAGGGGGTGAGTCTTTGCGATGCGAGGGATCGATCTCTGGCTGATGATAGGGTCGCCACCTTCCAGCTGCCCCCGTACCCCAGCGAGTACACCTACACACCGCAAGGATACCAGGACGACTTCTGCACCAAACCCGAAGGCCCAGAGGACGGCTCCAGAGGCCCTGGGGGTTTGAGCGAGCGGAACCACAGCTTCGAGAGCCTGGAGCTGGGCTTCACTGAGCTCTTACCCCCTCTCTACCCTCCACGGGTCCCGAGGCCACCCTCGCCCGCCCCACCCTCCCCATCTCCCTGGCTGGACTCCCCGTACCTGTCCTCCTCCCCGTCGCCCTCGCACTCCTCCTCGCTGAGCCCGTTCCCGGCCAGCAGCCCCATCTCCTCCTCACCGTTGCCCCCACTTCCCCACTCCCCGTACGCCCACTGCTCTCCCTTCCCTCAGGAAATCTGCCCCTACCCTCCATATGAGGGCTGGGAGCACCAGGCCCCACTTGCAGAGGAGCGTGAGAGGCAGGAGGGGCAGTTGGGCTTCGGTGGAGCACCACCCATGCACAGCATCACGCTGGAGGAAGGTGAGTCGGAATTTTTGGAATCAGCCATAACATGACAACCACCTGCCTGAGGTTGAGTACGTTCCCCCTCTCACAGTTCACTCCCCGCACGCATGAGAGCCTCAGGTTGCCATGACCCCATCTCTCAATAGCCATCACTCCCCACATGCATTAGCGAGCCTTGGGTGCCCATGACCCCGTCTTTCACTAGCTTTCGCTCCTCGCACGCATCAGTGAGCCTCGGGTGCCCATGACCCCGTCCCCCACTAGCCTTCACTCCCCACACACATCAGCAAGCCTGGGTTGCCAATGACCCCGTCGCCCGGTAGCCTTTACACCCCGAACGCATCAGCGAGTCTCAGGCGTCCATGACCCTGCCTCCCGCTAACCTTCACTCTCCCTACACACCAGTGAGCCTCGGGTGCCCATGACCCCATTACCCGCTACCCTTCGCTCCCCGCATGCAACAGCGAGCCTCAGGCGCCCATGACCCCGTGCACACGCATCATGAAGCCTTTGGGTTCTCATGACCAAAATAACCAGAAAGCAAAGGCACGTAACCTGGCAGTGGTCTTAATGTTATGGCTGATGTGTCTTTGTGTGTGTTCTCTGTGAAGTTTCTCCTCTGATTACCGACCGTGGAACTGTTCTCGTCTTCCTGCAGTAACCGAATTCATTGGTGAGGACATAAAGGCGTTTCAGGCGGACAGCAGGCCCGGGTGACGGCTTCCCTCCCGCCGCGTGCACCAGTGCATTGTTAATGTCATATAACTCCTATATGTACCAGTGCATATATGTGTTTATGGTAAGGCAGAATTTGGGGAGGGGGCTGAATGGGGGGTGGGGGGCTGAGGCATCGTGGGGGGGGTGGAGGGCACAGATGTAAGTATGTCAATAGACTATTTTGTAAGTCGTCATGGCCGCATGTTTCAGCGGAACTAATGCTTTTACTCTGTCTGCCCGAATAAAAGATCAGTGCAGTTTCTGAGTTCACGCCTGCATTACCGTCCACCCACCACAGGAGGCAGTTAAGTAAGGCGCCAGTCCCATTTAAGGTGGAAAAAAATTTCACTAAGTCATCAATAATGTACAATTTAAGGTGGACAGGACAATTTAAGCCAAAATGTGATTGATGCACTGCTTAAGGTGGAAAAGAAAATTTAATGCATCAATGATGCACTGCTTAAGGTGGAAAAGAAAATTTAACTAAGGTGTCACAGTGTAACTTACTGCTTAAGGTGGAAAGGAAAATGTAACTAAGGTGCCAGACTATAAATGGTGCACCATTTAAGGAGGAAGGACAACTTTAACTAAGATACCAATTATACACTATTTAAGGTGAAAAGGGAATTTGAACTGGGGTGTCAGAACATAAATGATGCATCATCTAAGGCAGAAAGGAAAATTCCGCTAATGCAGCAAAATGTTAACGGTGCCCCATTTAAGGTGAAAAGGAAAATTTCACTAATACACCAGGATGTAAATGGTGCACTATTTAAGGTGAAAAGGAAAATTTCACTAATGCACCAGGATGTAACTGATTCATCATTTAAGGTGGAAAAAATTAACTTATGCAGCAGAATGTCAGGAGTGCCCCCTGGTGGAGAAACTGGAAGGAAAGGCCACTTCAGTGTTGGAACCTGTGCAGTCTTACAGCAGATGTAGACTAGAGAAGTGTCTCCTGGTCTCAGGATGCAAAATATGCAGCATCAGGCTCTGAAGTGAGTCCTGTGTGGACGCGCTGGTGCCGTATGACTGCAGCAGGCACTAGGAGGCACAGGTCGGGCCTCTGACTCTGGATAACCTGCAGAATCTGGAACCAATAAGGCAGGATGGCGGATTCAGCCTCGAATGCTTCCCTCAGCTGCAAATCACAGCGAAGAATCTGAATCCCTCCAGCGCTTGTGCGAGAGTCCGTCATGCGGGAATGTTGTTCCGTTTCCAAAACAAGCCCAAACGTACCTCGGTGACCTTCCAGGCAGGCGGTGCGTCTCCCACAGCTGTTTACACGTGTTTCTGTAATGTTATTTAGGAGCTTCGGATGACGTGGCCCTACACATTCTTCTGCTCCTCGTCAGTCTGCCCGAGTTCTCCCTCCCGGGCTGTCCTGGATCCTTCCACACCAATCAGCCATAAGATTAAAAACAGGGGGTGTTTCTGATAAAGTGGACAGTGTGTGGAAGCAGAAGGGTGTGTTTCTGATAAAGTGGCCAGTGAGCGGAAGCACGGGGTAGGTGTTTCTGATAAAGTGGCCAGTGAGTGGAAGCACAAGAGGGGTGTTTCTGATAAAGTGGCCAGTGAGTGGACACACAAGGGAGGGGAGGGGGTTCTGAGGTATACGTCACTGATTGTAGAGCTGTAGTGTAAATGGGTTTCAGGCAGTTCAAGATATACTGAAGCCAGGTTGGCTTAGTTTCACCTTCACTGCTTGTATGAGATATCAGAATTTTGACATTTTAAAAGTTTATGGCCACAGGTTCTTTAAGGAGTGTCATAGAAGAACCATGTTGTTATGTCGCATATGCAAATTAAGCCTGTGACATCATGAGACACTAGTGGGTTCCACATATGTTCGTCTATGTTCTAATGAGTCGTGCTAAGCTGAATTATGGCTGTTTATTGGTGATTAAAGCATCAGGAATATGACACATCCAAGAAAAAAACATCACATCTGGGCCCATTGAATTAATGGATCACCTAAAGGCAATTTAACCCTAACCCTTACCTTGTTTGTCCGCTAGAGGTCAATGTTTCTCTTTGGGCAGACCTAGGCCTCTCTCAGTGAACTTAAATCTCATGTACAGCCCTGTGCAAAAGGTGCAAAAGTTTGTTTAAATAAGTATAAATAAGTACACCCTCTCTACAGACACCCGCTTCTGCACAAATGTACATGTTTATTATTTGAGGAATACATAGACAAAATTCTGTGTGTATTTATATTTCATCCATACATCCATTTTCTAAACTGCTTCTTCCATTTCTTGGGTCGCGGGGAAGCTGAAGCCAATCCCAGCTGACTGCGGGTCTAAGGCGGGGTACACCCAGGACAGGAGGCCAACCCATCACAGGGCAACACATAGACAGACACTTATATTTCATAATAATTATATTTAAATTTGATTGCTTTCCAATATGCAAAATACAGCAAATACATAGAAATGAGCAGAGAACCTTATTTATCTCTGTATAGGTAGTGCACTTATTTACATTTTAAATAAATCTTAATCAAATCATTAAAATAAATCTTTATTTTTATATACAGTAAAACATACTAAAGGTCACATTCATGATTTTGTAATATGTGGTTGTTGCAAAGTTTCCAAAGTGGTCTTTACTCATACCAGACATTACATTATATATTATATTAAATATTAAATACATTAAATTTATATTATTGTATTACAATATATTGTATTATATTTGTTTCACGTCAGCTTTTATCTTTATTTGTTACAGATATATTGAATGTTGGAATGATATGTATATGTGCGTTAGAGGTGAGAGAAAATGTTTTTTTTTGGGCACAATTTTATATTGATACAATAGCACAAAGTAGCAATATTTATTTAATCAATGTTATTTGATCATGTTTAAAAGTATAAATAGACTTTTATTTTGGTATGTATGTCTACTCTGATAATGCTTCTGATAGTCCACCAGATGGTGCCAGACCTGGTTCTTCACTTGTGTAGATGGTAGCGGAAGTCAGAGTGGAAGAGACCCCCAGAGGAACAAATGTTGCGATAGTGTCGTGTTGTAACACCTTTGTGAAATTTCATATCTCCCAAAAAAGAAGGTTTATTGAAGAAAGACAAGTCATTCTGAGGGTAAGTTTAGGGTGACGTCACAGGCGATTGGGGTTTAGTCCCGCTCAGGTAAGTGCCCAACTGTACGCAGTGAGTGTCCCTGGGCCAGACTCCCAATGCTGCATTCACTTCCATTAATAACACGACTAAGCTGTGAGCCACTCTGCGTTAGTAGTAGTAGGTTTATTGTAGGTATATATCATTTTCACAATATACACAGTACACAGTAAAAACGAAACAACGTTCCTCCGGGTCCATGGTGCAACACAAACAGTGCAAACAGGACAGAACACAAAAGCAACAATACAACTAAATTTAAGCTAAACTAAACTTAACAACTAAACTAAAACTGGACAAAACAACGTTCAGTGCAGTGATAAGACTGAGGAGATGTGCAAATATGCTGTAACAATAAATAACAATAAATATGTGCAATACGCACTTGTAGCAGCATAGAGACCATGACCAAGTATGTCATGTTTTCAACAAAAGTGCAGTATGAGAAGAATATTTTAATTGGTTATTAGAGTCTGAATTGTCCAAGGGGGATGGTTGTGTGTATGTGTATTTATTTTATGCTGTCAGTTCTGGTTGAGGAGTCTGACGGCCTGAGGGAAGAAACTGTTTCCCATTCTGGT
>JBBPDA010145308.1:0-20573 GCA_037974385.1 Arnoldichthys spilopterus
ATCTGCAACAATTTCAAAAATTCTGTTTTTTGTCTGTCAATATGGGGTGCTGTGTGTACATTAATGAGGGGAAAAAATAAATTTAAATGATTTTAGCAATTGGCTGCAATATGACAGAGTGAAACATTGAAGGAGGTCTGAATACTTTCTGTACCCACTGTATATTATATATAAATATCAATCAATATGTAATATACAGTAAAATATATTATATTTTATTATATAAGTTGATTATGTTTGTCTCTGTAATGTAGAGCTCACTGGTATCTGGTGGTTGTGTGTTACCCTGGGATGGATGAGCCACAATTGATTGAGAGAGAGGAACAGGACTCTGTACAGTATAGCACTGAGAACTCTAGTGACGCCATGGCTGGGGGTGAGCTTCAAGAAGGTAGCAGGCATAACAGTGATGGAGATAAAAGTTCAGGTATGCTAAATTAGAATAACCTCTCTGTGTTGACAGTATTGTTGATTGTGTTAGACATAACTTTTGTTTTTCTTCACTCAATAAGTGCAATAATTAATTACAATTACTTAAAACTACTTAGTACCTGTGCAGTAATTATTATAATTATCTATTGTGCAATAATAATGACTTACAATCACTTATTTTTGCTGTCATCCTACAAATATTTATCATTACTCTGCGTGACTGCTGCTACTTTTACACTTTTTACACTTTTTGCCTTTCTTATTTTTTCTTATATATTTCTGTATTTCTTATATCTTTTTATTCATTTTTCTTTTTTATTTATTAATTTCTATTTCATTTATTCATTCCTTTTTTCATTTATAACTTTTTTTACAATTATGCAGGTGTACTGTTGAATTTCCCAAAGAAATCTTCCCAAGGGATTAATAAAGTTTAAATCTATTTATCTATCTAGATGAAAACAGTTCAAGGCCTATATCAACTCCTGGTCCACCAGTAAGTTATTTTAATTTAAATAACTAATGATTGCAAAAACAATTGTCTATGTACATGCTGATATGTTAATCACTTTTGTCTTGTTTCTGTAGAATTGCACAGAAAAAACATGTAAACGCAAAACTGTCTGTAAAAGGTATTTATGGGATTTTAAATTTTTTTATGCATTTTTAGTATGTTGCAAAAAAATTGTACTTACAATTGATTTATTAATGCATAAAACATACATGGATAAATGTAAAATATCAAAGTGTATGTGTTTGTTTCCAATTTCTCTAGACCGTGCATTCTTATCATGGACTCCTTGAAGCTGTCTGTTCATGAGCGCATCTTTAAGGTCCTGCGCGAGTGAGTGTTTAATGTACTGCCTTCTGCTGCTACAAATATATTTTTCAATTTTTTCATAAGTGTTTTCTCTTAGATATTTGCAGGTGGAGTGGGAAGTAAAGCGAGGTGGGCAGCGAGACTTTAGTGCAAAGAGGATGGTGGGCTCTAACTGCCGAGTCCCCCTGCAGGACAACAGTAGTGACTGTGGCTTGTATTTACTGCAGTATGCAGAGAGTTTTTTACAGGTAAACGCAAATGAACATTAAAAATGCTGTTTGTTAATTTCTTTCATAAAACTTGTCATCATCTGTTGTAGATTGCAGGAAGTAAGTACTGCATGTTTACATCTTTTAATGTATCCCTAACAGAATTTAAAATTTTTAAATAGTTATTGCTAGTGATTACAAGAGCCTAGCAATATTTCAAGTGAATTGCTATGCAAAAGATGTAGACTGAAGGACATCTATACAAAACCCATTTCTGGAAAAGTTGGCCATTTTGTGAAATGTAATTAAAACAATTTTAAGTTAGTAATTCTTATTAAATTTTAATGGATTGGCAAAATAAAAGTGAAACATTCAACAAAAGGCAGGTAACAGGTAAGGGTATTATCATTGGGTGTAAATAGAGTGTACACCAAAGGGGGATCATGGCTCACCTCTTTGTCCCAAGCTTTGTGAAAGAATTGTCAGGTAATTTAAATTGCAAAATTTAAGGCCCCAGTGAATTTAGGTCTTTCACCATCAACAGTACATAATATTTTGAAAAGATTCAAGGAATCAGGAGAAATCCAAGTTCATGCAGACCTAGGCCGAAAATCACTGTTGAAAGGGCATGATCTTTGAGCCCTCAGAAGGCATTGCTTGAGAGAACTCCATAGTCAGAAGTACTTTTGTAATGTAAAAGTGTTGTCATGTAACACAGTGTACTGCTGCATCAAGAAATACTGCCCTTTATTACACAAAGAGAAAGCCATACATCAGTTCTGTGCATAAACACCACTTAGTTCTCTGGGCTCGAACTCACCTCAGATGGATCAAGGCAGCAGAAAGAGAACTTTTTAAAAAAAGTTTCTAAAAAAAGTTTCTAAACTTTTTATTGGGAAAAATAAAAAAAAAGTTCCCTGTGCTAAGGAAATGATTGTCTAGACTGTTATCAGTCAAAGGTGCAAAAGCCAACATCTGTCATGTTATGGAGGTGCATCAGTGCCCACAAAATGGGTGTTTGCATTTGTGAAGGTCCCATTGATGAGAAGATGAATATTGGGATTTTAGAGAGACCTATGCTGCCATCAAGACTGTGTTTCCATGTGATGTTGGCGAGTGTCGATGTGTCTTCAAGGAGAGGTCAGAATTACACTGTAAAGTAATTTTAAAAGTTTTATTTAACAGAGAGAGAGAGGTGTCTATAATGAAACAATGTTCCTCCAGGACCATGGTGCTACATGAAACACAGGACCACAAACACTACACAACTAACAACATAAAGTGCATTGTGTGCAAAGATGTGCAAACATTGCAGGACAGTCGTGCAAGGTGCCGTCCCGCTACACTGCTCCCCGGGTGCTGTTGATCGCTGCTCGCTGCTCCACATGCTCCATGCACGTGTGATTGGTTAAATGCAGAGATTGTGGTGCTTAAGTCTGTTCACAATGATGAATAGTCGCTTAACTTTAACAGATTTTTGATTTTATTGCATTTTACAAACTTTTTTCAGAAATGGGGTTAGTAGAATTGATTAGGCATGTCAAATAGGAGAATGTCATATCAACTGTAAATGGGTCCTTTTTTTGAAGTCTCAACAATTATTCTTCCTTTGTTTAGAAAATCTTGATCGTGGACAGTGAATGTTAATCTAGAATCAAAACTTCCATTGTATGTGTTTCTGTATTATAAGACTTTCTTAAAGTATGGGGTTGGGGATGTTTTTGTTTTGGGTTGCCTCATGATGGAGACTGTGTGTCCTTGTTCCTGAGTGCAAATTGTGTGGTGAGTTTAGGCCTTTTCACAGTGTCTGATTTTTTTTATAGATTTGAAAATGCACTTATCAGTATTATTTCATATTAAGTCTGAAACTAATTAACTTTCAAGCTCTGTTTTAAACATCACCAGTGGGTTTATTTATTGTCAGGCTGACCATAGTTAGTCTTTTATGCATTAATTTTAATGTGTCAAACTCCATCCATGAAATCCTGAAAAAATGTACAGGAGGAATCATGTTAAAATAAATTTCAACCAGTTTTAAAACTTCATTAAACTAATTTAATGTTACAGCTGAATTATGATGGAAATTTGAAAAATCAATGCATTTTTATAAGGCTTGTAAGAAGCCTTTCTTAAGCAGCCTAAAAGTAAAAACATTATAATGCAGGCCATGTTAGTGTCAGAACAGTGTAAACCTAATAAATGTTTGCATAATTACACACCAGACCCTGAAGAAATAAAGTATATATGTATATATATATATGAAGTACAAATCGGAGAAGATTTAAGAGAAGGCAGCTGTAAATCTCTGCTGTGTCCACACCAGAATCCCTCTTTCCCCTACTGTTAAGCTGTGCACTGCTAATATTTGAGTGACAGGTCTTTTAAGAAATTTTGTAGTGTAATAATACATTTCTGCATGGGTCCTAGTTTGGTATCAATAAATTGTTAAGCATTATTGTGATATTGGTTTCTGGAATACTGAAAACTGATTCACAGTTTTTTGACAGGATGATCAATCACAGCTCCAGGTCGTCATTATTGGGTGTTTTAATAAATTGAGGTATTCATGTAATACAACAAATGAAAAAATTTTGGCCAATCTTTAATCATTAAAGACGATGATGTAATTTGTATCTCTTCATATTTGAATCTTAAGTCACCGTTTTCCGACAGTGTTTCCTTAGAACAGGTACATGGACATTTATGGACTATATGGATAGAGGAGTGAACATTTATTTTTAAACTTTATTTTTATGTACTTGAAACTTATTAATTAAAAATAAATTATAAAGTGGGCTCCTTAATATATTGAAAAACATTGAAGTCATAATATGTAGTAATGTGACTGCAATGCTAAAATTTTGTCTATAGCATGTAGCCTTAGCATCGTTTTCTTCTTTAGGTTCTTGGCTAAAAGAGTTAAAAAAAAAAAAAAAAAACTATATTGAACATTTTCACTAAGCATTTATTTTTTGGTTGCGGTTATAGGATCCTATGGTGCACTTTGACCTTCCACTGAGGCTAGAGTGCTGGTTTCCACGACAACAAGTGCGTGAGAAACGGGAAGAAATCCGGGACCTTGTGCTACACCTGTACCGGTTTCAGCAAGGCTCTCTGGGAAACGAAACCTCAGAAGACAGCTGAAATGGGGAATGTAGTTTAGTAGTGTAACGTATTCGATTATTTTACCCTAATTTTATTTATCACTTCTATGTTGCTTGTTTCCTTGTCTTAGTCCTTTTATATATTTTTTATGCTTTTGTACACACTGATGCAAAAACATGATTTTAGAACATAATAAAATTTTTGAAGCTTACGTGAAAGTTCTTGTTGTTTCATTCATGTAAACATGATTATAGAGTGTTTGTCAGATCGCCTTAGTGTGGTAAAAACTTTTATAAATGGGACAAGAAAGGAAGCTATTATATGAAATTAATACTCTGTGATGCAAGATGATTTTCAGAATGTTTGTATCCTTAGCCTCAGTGGTGAGGGTGTGTGTGTGTGCATGTGCGTGTAGACTTTAGTGATTTGTTGTCAAGGGATAAAGTCTAAGTGGTTACATGACTGGTGGTTATGGTAACAATCAGCTTCTGTTAGATGGTCAAGTAGACTGGAGAAAGTCAGTATGTGTAAATGTATATGATTAACATTAATCAGGCACTTGGACTGAGATAAGGTGATTTGCACACCCCCTCTCTTTCCAAGTAATCTCAGTAACCTGGGCCACTAAATGTTTCACGATTTAATTTAGAACCAGACAGGTGCCAAATGAGGGGTGCAAAGCTGACTTTGTAAATATCAGCTGTAAGCATCAGCATTTTTTGTGTGTGTGGAGCTTGGATGTAAGTGCATTAACCACCTGCCCCTTGATCACCATTTTCTTGTATTAACTTCTGACCCCTCACCTGCCTAGCCAGGTGTCGGCCTACAGACCCACAAGCACCACTCAGTTGCTGGGTTAGTAGTACGTTTCTGTTCTTAAGCATAAGGTGGGTAAGGCGGTGACGTTATAAAGCCATTTTGGAACTACTACTCTTATGGCATAACCTGGATGTTTTTTTTTGTTTTTTTTTATGCAGTAACTCTTCCCTCTGATGTTGCAAACTTAGATGTAATGCCAGCCCTTATGTAAGGTGAATTATATTTTTTAGTCCTGTTACAGATAAAGGGGAATGTAGAATTAGGATTCATGTCTAAAGTTGCTTACTAGTTTAGCATGCTGTAGCTACTTGCCCAGATGGAATAAAACCCCATTCTTCAATGCAGACGGCAGCAGTACTTGCACAATTACATAAGAGGAATTAACAAAGACACATTTTTATGCTGTACCTCTGCAGTGTTGCAGTAATAATACTTAAGTATGTTTTGGGGGTATCTGTACTTGAGTTTTTTTAATTCTGTCAACTTTCTCTTTTACTTCACTACATTTACTAACTTAATTGAATACCTTTACTCCAATACAATTTCAATGTGTAGTGTCGTTACAAAACTCAGATGAAAATTGATTCAGGTCTATTGACATTGAAGACCTGTTCCATTTTATTAACTGATAACACATAATTCGTACTTACATTGGGACCTTTAAGTCAGTGCACATTGCTCTTATTAGAAGGAGAAGGTCAAGAGGAACAAAAGAGGGAGGGAGGGTTAAATAAAGCTATGTAAAAAAGAAAACGTATGATGTTTAGTCGTTTAGGCTTTGAAGACCTGTTATGAAGTGTGATGTATACTCCATGTTTTGAGGTGCCAGATAAGCTGGAAAACTTAATCATATTCAAAATTCTGACTGTGTTCTTGTAGATTACTTGTCATTTCGTAAGTACAGTAAATACTACATACTTTAAGACTTTTACTTAAGTTGCATTCTAGTGACTTAACTTCTACCAAAAGTCTTCTTTTTTTTTGATAGGGTTTCTGTGCTTTACTCAAGTGTGACTTTTAGGTACCTTATACAACACTGTATTTCTGGGATAGCTGAATCCATGTTGAGTGAACTAGTTCTAATAGCAGATATTCTTGCTCTACCTCATGTATGCCTCCAAAGAACAGACAGTGTGTAAGAGAGTTTAAAATAAATTTATTTATTCTCTCTCTCTCTCTCTCTCTCTCTCTCTCTCTCTCTCTCCCCTCTGTCTTTCTTCGTGTCCCCTCTCAGCTCACGTTTTTCTCTGTTAAGCACTCTCAGACTACAGTCCGTCCATTTATTTCTTGACGAGCTCTTCTACAAGATTACCAAATGAGATTAGAGAGGGAGAGAGAAAAAAATCTCATTGTGCAGTTCCATCTGTCTACCTGCCACAGAAGGAGTTTGGGCATAACGGTACAACACCTGCGTTAAACTGAAGCAGTCTGGACAGACCGCACTATTGGAGACTTTTAGTGTTGCTGAAGTGAGCCACATACACTGGGCTATGCACAAGTGTGTGGAACTGTGGGATTGTTTGTTTGTTGGGACTGCCAAGGCTGCTCTCGTCCTCTCGACCTCTTTTATAAGTGTCTGCAAGTGACGGGAGAGGAGTCGTCATGCTTGTCTGGACTTCAAACCTGTGCTTTTTAGCGAGTGTGTTTGCCATTGGCCACTTGGACGTTAACACTGGTATGTATCTTTGAGTACAAGTAGGAGTGACATTATACGGACAGTGTAGCTGGGCAAAACCCCAAGTAGATCCATGTTTGATTTGTAGCTATTCTCTCTTGATGTTTTCCCTAGGCTTATAGAGGGGAAGTTTTCTTAAATAAATGTGAAGAAGTAGTTCCGCTTGGTTTTTTGTAAAAGGGGTTAGCAGCTCATGGCCCAAGAGCACCTACCAGTTCGTATGGTGTCCTGTTTTGGCTCTCAGCATACCTCCATTGAATCAAGGGCTGTAAAACTCATTACATTCATAATCGGGCACTGGAACTGAACAGAAACAGTCATTGTGGGTTCTAGAGAAATGTGCTGGATTTTGTGCATTAAACCATTAGTCTTTATGCAATATGTCAATTTACTATGGGATGCATAATTGTCTTATTTAAGAGTAGAATAACAGTACAGTAGTGAGACAGACTGTAAGTCTGTGAAAGGTTGTCATAAAGGTATTTGAATCTGTTACAATGTAGTTATGGATTGGAGGTAGCCCATATTCAAATATTTTTTACCAATGTATTCACAGGATTCAGTTTTCAGAGAACCATAATTATTGTATCCTGAACTATACAAGTCGGTCAAGAGCTCTTTACAAAGGGATTCTTAGCGTGAAATAAGAAACAAATAAAAATAAACAACTAAAATATAATGTAAAAAAAATGTAATTGTGCCTTTTTGCCTGGGCTTTTCCAGATGTGGCTAACTGGGTGCCCAAACTAAGAGAGACAGACAGACTCTCACACAGATCTAATATTTCATGGAAACACACTCCGTCTGAAGCACCTGAAGACAGAAGACTGACAATGAAACGAATTAAACGCAACATTCTTCTGTCTAGTGGCGTGCGGCTCTGCACTCAGGAGACTGTTCAGCAGGCCATAACCAACCACCTCAAATATTACCATCTCAGAGGTGAGACTCCTGTTGGGTGCTTATATGTTGGGAAATGAACATGGGTACATTTTTTTTCTTTGTGTTTTGTGTGTGTGTGTTAACGTTTTGATAGTGGAGGTACATGCTTTAATATGTGATAAGTTTAAACTAGACTTCATACAAGTACACCACTTGGCACCATTTTTACATACTTTACAGATCAGCCAAAGTCCATTTGACTGTAGCGTTAATTATGGCCAACTACAATGGCCAAATACCATCTGTTCATGTCCGCTGACTGATCTATATATACATACACACACACACACACACTCCTTTCCAAGTCCCCTTTGCCTCATCAATGCTCAGGTAATACCAGTTAACAGATCATTTGAGCGGGGATCATTCGAGCGGGGATCATTCTCAGCACAGCAGTGACTGTGACATGGTAGAGGCATGTTAGAGTTTGTCCATGTGCACAGCTTTGATCACACACAGCATTGCTGCTGGAGTGTTTTTTTTAAAACACCTCATTATTACTAATGGGTAGTCCACCAACCAAAGTATCCAAACAACAGTGTCCTGTAGTCAGACACAGAGCATGAAAAGACATGAAAGACTATATGGTAATTCTGTGCTGCATAAGGTTAACTATCACCAACAATTTTTCATCTGCGAGGTGAAACAAAGTTTAGAGGTAGATAGATAGATGGATAGATAGATACTTTATTGATCCCGTGGGGAAATTTTTTGTCTAACAAGATGGACAAAAAGTGTACAGTGTTAAAACAGCAGCACTGCTCTGTCTGATCCGTTCTGTACAGCACACACACACTAGCATGCATTACCACAGGATGGTACATGTAAAAAAATGTTTTTTTTAATAATTTCAGAACTGATTCACTGTCATCATACATTGTTACACCAGAATCAGGCAGCACACAAGACACATTTATTCATTTATCAATAGCATCTCCTTTGTCTCTGCCTTTAAGTCAGTAAGTCAGTCAGTCAGTCATGGTTCTGAACTGGTAGAGGTTAAAAGTCACTGGAATGTTGGGTCACAAATTAGTGGGGGCATGGCTTTAACTTTATTGGCTTTAACAGCTCACGTGTCTCTCCTTACACCTGTTAGGAAGCCAAAGGTTGGAGTTAAAATTCATAAAGTGTGCTGGGTTTAGGCCAGTGATGTTATACCTTAAATACCCATGGCTGTTTATGAGAATGAACAGAGAAAGGCAAACTAAAATAAACCACAAAGGCATTGCACTGAATTCATTTAACTGTAAAATCAGATGTTTAGATGCAACATCATTGTATTTCAAAGGGCCCACATAATGAAAAATGGTTTAATGTAATATGCAAACAATTGTTATATTTTCAAAATGTACTATTTACTTCTAAGTTACTCCCTTCACGCGATACTAACCATACCGGGGGTACTTCGGATGAGTCATATAATATATAATATATGAATCTGCTAAATGCTGTAAATGTAAATAAAAGTGTAGCCACTACACTTTCTAAACTGCCTTTAATGCAATGTCAGTGGACAAAGTAACATGCTCAGAGGAGTCCACCAACTGTCAGTTCTGCTTAATCAGCTAACAGATGCACATCTAAGCTAGCATTGTGCTTAGTGATTAGTAAAGTGACCGGGCACTCCTACCTAACCACAGAGAGCAAACCCAAATACGCTCTCTTGGACTCGGGCCATAGATAGCTATGACACAGCTGGAAATGGAATTTGTGATCTCCTTATGCCAGGACAAATGTTCAGTTGCACCACCAATTTAAATACAACAGATAGGAGACTTTCTTCAGCAGTAAAAATATTATCTGCTGAAGGAATATTTACACTGATTTTTTTCAACAGCTCAGATATCTCTTCCATATTAGATACATACTCTGTTGTCAATAATAATTAAAGTCAAATTGTCATTGATATATAAAAGCTGAAAAATGTCCAGGAATAATGAGGTCATTAATGCACGTTACTGCCATCCAGTAAATGGGGGTTGAATACATATCAAAAATTTAGAAAATAATAGCAGGGGTTGAAAAAGTTATATTAAAGATAATTTGTATAATTAATATTAAATAATATCATAAAAAGTCTCCTGAAATAATACTTAAAAAAAGTAAGAAACTACAATTACTCAAGTATTTTTCACTTCTTAAAGTATCAGACAATCTCTTCTAAATTAATTATAATGTTACTTTATTTAATCAATTAGGTGTCTTTTTGAATTTAATGTGTCTGTTTAATATCAGTTTAAATTCAAATCAAATTTATTTCTATATGTTTTCACAAAGCAGCTTTACAGATTTCAGGTCTGAGCCCCCAATGAGCAAGCCAAAGGCAACAGGGTCAAGGAAAACTCCCTAAGTTGTAGGAAGAAACCTTAGGAGGAACAAAGGCCCAGAAGGGGAACTCATACTCCTCTTGTTGACACCAGAAAGCAATAACAAACAAAAAAGACAAATATATAATAATAATCTCAGTTTAAATAGGCGGCAGCAGTTCCTTGTTTACAGGTGCTGGAATGACTTTTAATCAGATCGGTGGAGGATAGGGCTGTCCATATGGGCTCTCCTTAGTAGGAGCGAATGAGTTGAATGCTGAAAAATATTCAACCAGAAGTAGGGTAAAAAAAAATCAATTAAAAATAGCATAATTTAAAACATAAATAAAAAAAGAGAAAACCTCTTAGTTCATTCTAGAACTGCAGTAGAACTTTTTATTACATCCAGCATCTACCAACGTAGGATCTGGAATTTGCTAGGTGCTAATGTTCTTTTTAGGATTCGTTTGGTCTGGGGACATGAGCAACAGCAAAGCAACCTAGTAAACCAATCAGAAACTACATGTGACAAAAATGATAAAAGGATATGGCACATCCTAAAGGTGTTTTCATTCAGGATCACTTTTACAGTGTAGTGATATTAAGCTAACTTTATTATGACTGCCACTTACATGGAAAGTGTTGTTTATGTAGAGTTTTTTTTTACCAATTTTTTTTTCATCCTGATTTTGGTTGATAATATTATGTATTTAGAATTCACCAATCCACATATAACTTGGAGTGATTGTAGCTCTACATAGCTGATCTGGAATAAGAGTTTTTCATCTCTAGGTGGGAGTGTCCCTTAGCACTCCCAAAAAAAATTGTGACATGAAGGGTCCTGTCAGTGGAGCTGTTTCAGTGCCTGACTGCTGCTATCGTAGGTTCTTCTATTTGACCCTAAATGACACTGCTGGCTGTCAGCCCAGGTCTGTCTGCATGCAATGTGTCTGCTTTGTTTTGTATTTCAATTTTTGTAAAGATTTTTTTTGCGGGTGTTCTTTGTTAAATAATTTTTGGTCTTGAACATTTTTGCATTAGTGTGCCAGGAGACTGTGTGGGAAGCATTCAAGATTTTCTGGGACCGTCTTCCTAGGCAAGAGGAATACCAACACTGGATGAGCCAGTGCCAAACTGGCACAGTCAGTGCACAAGAGATTGGTATAATATTCAGCCAATCAGAGGAACATATTGCCTTGATTCACAGGGTAAGAAGGAGAAGATTCATATAACTGGCTGTGTGGCTATAAAAATATAAGAAAAGTGTGATTTTATACACATGCATAGAGCAAACAGTAGTGTTTGTAAAGCAAGTCATGAGAGAAAATATCTCTTTCTATTTTGAGAAGCTTCACATTGTGATTTACAACATCCCTTAACCATTGTAAAATCATTTCAAGTGAGTGATATTACAACAGAACAACAGGCACATTGTAATATTATAAAATACACCTTATCTTCATTATTAATAACAATAAAAGAGTAAAGCAATATAGCTTGTTAACAGTGGTTTATGCCACAATGACACTAGGTGCAACTGATGTGTTTGGTTATATGTGTATATCATGTATTTTATAGCAGCTTCTGTGGTTCAGCTAGTCAGATTTCAAATGGAAAAACATCAGAATCTGTTTTTTTAAGTAATTTTCTGGAAAATTCAGTCTGTTTGACTGTGTGAAAAACTGTGACTGTTTTATGATCTTTTACATCCTTATTTCTCCGTAGAGGCAGGTTCAAACGGGATTGAAAGTGTAAGTTAAGTAAAAAATGAGTTATCATTCCATGTCTTTATTCCCATTACATCCTTAATGTAGTACTTTCTCCCTCCCACCCATCCATCTCTGTGTAATATCCTCAGAGTTAGCAGCTAAGAAACTTCCCCCTCATGCTTGCTCTGTTTGTTTGTTTGTCTCTCTTTTTCTTCAGTGAGACATCTAAGCCCCCTCTGTGCAGGTATGAGCCCTCAGCCCCTAGCTCTAACCAAAGCCAAACCTGCTCATCTCTGTTGCCTGATGTAGAAAAAGAGCAACATTAAGCATAGTCTAGTTTGTTCCTGGAGTCTTCTTTATGCTTAAGATCACTTCCAGTTCACTTCAGCCCATTTAGAAATTTATGTATTGATTCAAACATTTATTAATTGTATATATGCTCAGATTGTGTTGAAATGAAGTGGAATGGACTTAGTATATGATCATACAGTACATAGCACCCTCACCTCACATTTAATTTTTTCATGTTAAAATGGGAATATTGTAGCTTTTACTTTTTAGCTTTTACTAACATAACAGCTTTTTACTAGTGCCTTGGGTATGTTTATCATACCTCCATATTTATCTAAAAGCTTACCTTAAGTTACCTTAAACCAAAAATGTTTTGATTTGCTTTTGTTTGTATGAAGAATAGGTTTGCAAACTATTGTTAAAATCACAAAATGAAAATGTTTTGCACCAAAGGGGGTTTAATTAGTGTTAATTAGTGCTGACGTCACAAGAGGAAGGCGCATTATTTCTAAGATAACACATTCACAAATACTGTGTGCTACTGTATTCCTTAAAACAAACCTTTAATATTAAAAAAAAACATACTACATTTTATTAAAAACATATTTTGAAATATTTTGATAATGTAATTGATGTGTTAATATAGCTTTCCTCTGAGCTGACAATGTGTCTTCTTCCTAGGTCTAAGTTTGAGGCTACAACCAAAAAGCAGGACAGTACACAGTCAGGTCTGTACAGTAAACATGGTTGTGTATGTTTGCGCATGTAGGTGTACAGTCAATTACAGTACAAATGTGTACTGATAAACTGTGGGTACTGTGGTAATGTAATCACAAAAATATTGTGGGTCAATTCAGGTGTGTCAACTGAAGAAGTCGCAACAGAAGTTTTTTTAGACATCACTGGGACTGTACCTACTGTGACCCTGGCTGAAGTAGTCTCAGAAAATGTTGTGGAAGTTGCTACCGAAGCTATATCTGATGTCATACTAACAGGAGAGGAGAATGAGGTTGGTAGTACTGAACTGCTGCACATTGGTATATTTGAGTTTTAATGTGACAGAGGCAGGATTTTGTTGATGGATACAAGGCCCATCATATAAGTTGGAGCCATATGTAGGCCTTAATTTAATCTGTGGAGGCTTTTGGGACAACATTACTACTTGAAACACCCATGACTCTTTTGCTGGATAACCTGCTGTCCTTCCTTGGAGAAATTTTGATAAGTATTTATCACTGCATACCAGGAAAACCCCACAAGGCCATTTTTTCTGCTACCAACTGCGTAATATATGAAACCCATTGACAGGTAACATTTGTAAGGAAATAATCATGTAATTAACTTCACCTGTTAATGAGTTTAATCTCATGGCTGGATGGTGTATAGTATTAATATACAGGACAAACACAGCCATGAGACTGACCTGAGACTTCCCTCCTGACATGCCTAAGTAAATAATACAATGCTTATGTCATAAAATGGACTAAAGCATTTATGTTAACCTCTTATTATACAGTTATTAATCTTAAGATTTATTATTCAGAAATAACTATGAATTATGTATTAACTACTATGAAACTAAAACCTGTTTTTTTTTGTTATAAGAATATGTTAGTGCTTGTGATTTAGACTGAAAGACTGTTGGCACCCAAATGTTTTTTGCTTGTGTATGTGTTTGTGGTTGCAGATCAACAATGAAATCCAACTGGAGGCTGCTGTTATGCAGGGGATTCCACTGTCACAGCAGAGAGTGGAGCTCACTGGGCTGCTGGCTGGAGAGCTATGGAATGAAGAGCTCTCTGACCCCACAAGCAACCAGTATCACTTACTTACTAAGGTCTTTACCCAAAAGGTGTGTACACGCGCACACACACAGGCCACTGAAAAAAAGAAAGGCACACACATGCATCCTTCGGTTTACTGGTCATAATTATTAATCCTAATTATTGCAGCTCATATCCTTAATGCATTCATACTGTTCATTTTTGTGGCAGATTTCAGCTGCACTGCAGAAGCTGCCTGAATTCAACAGTGTGTCTATTGTGGAGTTCAGGTTTGTTTTTCTTTTTTTGAAGAAACAATGACTGTGTATTCTAAGATGGTAGATCTGTTCCTTTTTATCTATATCCAGTACACACACACACACACACACACACACACACACACACACATAGACACACTGATTTTGTTTTTGTTTCTGTTTTCACTCCAACCACTTGTATTTCATTCCAGTCTATGATGTAATTATGAGAATTCCTGCACATTGTATTTATACTGTTTGTTGTTTTTCATTTCTCCAGACCTCAGATCAATGCTTCAGGGTGAGTTATTGCATAAGTGTAATTATTTAAATGTTTATGACTGAACATTATGAATCTGCATACGTACACTACTGTTGAAATATTTGGAATCACTGTACTCAATAATATAAAAGCAAATTTGTTGTCAGTTCAGGTACAGTACAGCATCTGTATCTGTTTAGGGTTCCAGGAATTTATAAGAAGCTGTACATTTTGGAGATGTAGATCATAAAATAACTAAGAGGGCTGTTTAACACAATGAATTGAGCAAATCCACGAAAACATCCCCTTTAATCTATTTTTCCACACCTCCTTTATATTTAAGTGAATTAAGTGAAAGTGACTTATTTGTCATTGTAAACACACCCAACCAAACCCATTACAAGTAACCACAAGGAGCAGTGACAGCTATGAAAAGTGCCCAGGGAACAGTGTAGTGGGACAATACCTTGTTTAAGAGTACCTCAGTGGTACCTGGGCCAGTATTTGAACCTGCAACCTTCTGTTCACAAGGGCAAGGTCCTAACCACTAGGCCACTACTGCCAAATTTTGTAAGCATAAATAACTGCACTAGGGTTCAGATGCGCATTTAAGCTGTTAGCCCAACAGAAGAGGGGCAGGGACAGACCCCATAAAGTTAACTGGCTACAAACCATTTGGTAGATCTTAACAAATCATATTAAAACATCCTCCTTTCACCTCCATCTGGGTCAGTAACCATACTGTATTGGCTGGTTGATCAGGGCACATACCCATTTTAAACTGCAGTTTTTGCCTCTATTTGAAATACCATTTGATATAGTTCAGTTCAAGTTTTATTGTCATTTACAGGTAACAATGAAACATCATTACCAGCAATGAAATTCTTGGACTCCTGGTTTATCTGCCCCTTAAAAAGGGCTTTCTTGGCAATGGTCCGTGATGTGAACACGAAGGACATTGGTGCTCTAGACAATCTCAAGAGAGTAGCCTTTGATGTGCAATGGAGAGTATTGCAGTATACTCTCTTAAATTCAGCAAACATCTCTTTTGTTGTTGACCACATTAAGAGAAAAATTTAAAGGTTGATTTTACACCGTTTGGTGAGCCGTTGCCTTCTTTCTGTATGCTGTCTTTTTACTGGTCAAAGCTGAACTCTAATTCAACTGAATTGAACTGTAATTCAAGATGTGCAATGCTGTACAGTCGTGAGTAAGCCACATGAATAGCAGTAGACTGAGAACACAACCCTGTGTGGTCTGTATGCTCATTGCAGTGGTGCTGGAGAGGTGCTCTGAGGTCTCCCAGCCAGGAAATCTAGGATCCCATTGTAGAACGAGGTATTCAGGCCCAGCTTTCTCAGCTTTCCTACCAAATAAGGAGGAATTATGTTGTTGAATGCATGAACAGCATTCTCACATAAATGTCTTTTTTATCTAAATGGGAGAGGTCTAGATGAAGGGTGGTGATAACATCATCTGTTTAATGGTTGGAATGATACTTAAGGGTGTCCAGTGAGGTGGTAAAGTTTTTTTGTGCCTCATAACAAACCTCTCAAAGTGCTTCATTCTGATGGGAATGTGTACAATGATGTAGTAACTGAGGCAGAACACCAGAAGACTTCTTGGGCATGAAGATGACAGATAATAGTTGTGGCTTTCAAGCATAATAGGTTCACAATTGTGCTCAAACAGATATTGAAGATGTCTCTGAGCACCTGGTTGTTGGGGGAGGGGTGGTATTCCTCACTGCCAAGTGTTCCGTGCCCTGTCCAACTGTCCATAGTCATTCAGTGCATCTGGAAGGGATTTAAAGAAGGTGTCTCAGGATCTCATGAACTCACGCAATTATGCAGACATCTATGTGGTGATGGCAGAGGGAAAGTGTATATGTACCTTTAAACTTGTGTTTAGGCATGTGTTGTTTCACTTTTTCAGTTTAAATGTGATCTACTAAACAAACTCATAGTGGTGTTTGTGAGTGTATGCGTTTTGCAATTAGTGTGATTACACCTTAAGTGGGATAAAAGCTACAAGTTGCCAGGTTGCCTGGATTCCAGCTTGTACGGATAATCCTTTGAGCCTTATCACTATAGCAATCCTGACACTCACCTGTTATGCCCTGGTTCACACTTTGGCACTGATGGTATCACGTGGCTGAGTATATCTAAGGGTGGATGAATGTATGGGTATAACAATGAGTGAATAAGAATGAATGAAATGAATGAATGAGTATAACTTTTTTTCTTTCTCAGTGACAGGATTAATAAAGAAAGTGAGACTGTATTACTTGCAAATGATTCACAGTAACTCTTTTAAATTGTTAGATTATTGATTGAAATGTTAGATTACTCTAAAGTGCAAGATAGTAGTCTTTTAGTGCTGTCCAACAATGAGGTGCTTAAAATGTGAATGATCCTCCTCTAGTTTGTGAGGATTGATGACCTGAGAACACAAACAGTAATAAGATGAGTGGTATGAAGGTAATGCCAGTGAGTATATGGATGGAGTGATAAACACAGATGTACTCTTTCCATAGTGATGAGGCAGTAGTGGTGCAGTATGCAGTGACTCTGCAGACAAGCAGGCACGTGGTCAGTAGTGAGATCCTGGATTTCATCAACCTGCAGTCCAACATGGTTGAAGGCAACTTCAGTGAAGCAGAGAAACCCACTGTTGTGTACACCCTCACTGACGTACAAGCCTACATCACAGACACCCTGCTTGGTACTCATTTGTATTTGATTACACCCAGGTTTTATTGTTTTTTTATAGTACAGTGAAGTGGTCTAATACTTATCTATTGTTTACAGTGGAAACATCTCCAGAGAAAGAAAAGTCTACAAAAGCATTACAGCCTGAGACAGTAGTAAGTCAAGAATATTATATGGTGACAATAATGGAACTGGAAATACTCTCTGAATAATGTTTGATTTTCACAGTTACATTCCAAAATATTGTTAACATGAATAGCCTTTTTGGATTTTTGCAACAACCATCTTCATCTAAATAAAGTGATCGTTTTGGTTTCATACCTCACCAGGTCATTGGGTCAGACATATGTCCTATATGTACTTTATATTTACATTTACATTTATTCATTTGGCTGATGCTTTTATCCAAAGCGACTTCCAAGACGTGGAGCAGAGTAGTGGCACGATACCTTGCTCAAGGGTACCTCAGTAGTGCCTGAGCTGAGAATTGAACCTGCAACCTTCAGGTCCCCAGTGCAATGTCCTAACCACTAGGCCACCACTGCCACTAAAATGGCCCCCACCACTGCCTAAAAAGCCTTTGTGTGTTGTTTTTTTTTCAAGATTGAGATATTCACAGAAAAAACTGAATTGCCTAAGGAAGCAGAAGAAGAGCTTACAAAAGGAGACTTGCTGCTAGACACCATGACTTCACAAGAAGAAGTTGTGAGGGTGAATAATGACATAATTTTGGAAGAAAACACTATGCCACCACCTCTTGCTGAGCAACCATTCACTGGTACCTCAGAAGGTAACACACACAAAACCAGTTACATTTTCTTATAAAATTGCAACATACTTTGGTAGACTTACTCTTCTCCACATTTTAGATATGGAGGTGCAAGAGGAATTGCTGTTACACAATGCTGTGGATGAGCCTCAACCCAGTGTGACTCCTAGCATACGCCCCACTCAAGGGACTGATGTTACTGACTCTGAACCTGCTTCTGGATCTGGGGCAGGGGAATATGTTACAAAGTTAGCTGGAGAGCCAGTTGAAGAGACAGATGAAGAAACAGTTTTAACTAATGTCCCTGCAGAGGATAATGAGTTCTCTAGGATAACAGAGTCTATGGAGAAGGATCCAACATCATCTGATGAAGCACCTGTCCTGGTGACTACAGAGACTGTATATACACAGAATGTTGATTCCCTTGCACCAACAGAGGGATCTGTGACAGTAGAAGAAAATCTATCACTGAATCTGGCAGAGGAAGAGCTTGTGACTTCTTTCAAAACAGAGAAGGAACCAGGAGGAGGCACTGAGGTTCATAAAGAAGAAGGCTTTGAAGTCAGTCAAGAAACAGAGGCCCCTCTAGTAATAGAGGATGATGTTACTGTAAAAACAGTGAAAGAAATTAGTTTTCCAACAGTAAATGACAAAAAAACAGAAAAAGGTAAAGAAGAGGAAGTTGATGACCTTTCCATAGTGAAGGAGGAAAATGAGGATGTGGTTGCTGTTACAACAGGTACTTCAGCTGTTGAGATCCCAGAAGCAGACCTTGCTGAAGATGAGATCCTTTTGGTCACTATAGAATCCCTCAGTCCTGTCCACCCAACACCTCTCTCACCAGAAAAAGAGTCACCCTTCACCCTTATTACCAAGGTGACAACAGTGAAGTCTAAGCCCACCCTGCCTTCTGGAATCACCATAAATGAGCAAGACGCTCATGATTTCACATTTCATGATATCAGAAATGAACAGGGTAGTGGGGTAACTGACCAGGGTGATGCCCAGGATAGCCTTGCAATGCCAACCAACCCTGGCCGTGCTCTGATGGTGTTCTTCAGTCTGCGGGTGACAAACATGATATTCTCAGACGATCTGTTCAATAAGAGTTCTCCGGAATACAAGTCCCTGGAGCAGAGGTTTCTAGAGCTGGTAATAAACCAATATTATTACAAATTATTTCACAGGTTTTGTTAGTACTTGATTGCTGTTTTCATAAATATCCATGTAGTGTCATTCATAAACAAGAATCTGTAATTTGTTAATAGAACCTTTATTTAACTGACAAAATTACAAAGACAGAGTCAAATTACAGAGTCATGCCATTGTGCAGAATAAGGCCTGATACTGTCCTGCTAAAATAACCATGGACTTCCCAGCATATGTCTCTCTAAAGTCCTAATATATGTTTCTGTGTATGTATATAGTACCTTTCTTACATATGCAAGACACCCATGCCATTAGTGCTATGTATGGTAGGTATGCATGTTGAATATTCTGCAAACTTTTCACTTTTAATTTAGCCAGATCATGAATAGCCTTTTCAAGAGAATTTACAAATTGTATATTAGTAACTAGCTAGCTAGACAGACAGACAGACATAGATCAATAGGTAGAAGGGATAGGAATAGATGGATATACATTAAAGTGACATTACATAAACCGTTAATTCAAAACAGGCTGAAGAACGGGAAATTGAACAGTATGTTTTGACTTTGAGCAATGTTTGTCAACCCTGATATGGATTTTTTAAATCAAAGGGAGACATCATATATATTAGGGCTGTCAACGTTAACGCGTTAACTTCTGCGATAAATCTGGAAAATATGGATTATTGTTTTTTTTTTAACGCAAATTAATTAACCAAGTTTGGCCTCATCTTCTTCCCGTTACTCAAGCGCGGCTTAATGAATGAAATGCATAAATAACATGGCTGAGGACACGCCCCCTGTGTGCTCAATGGCACGTTTCGTTTTAAAAAGCGTCATGATGGAACTATTGATAAATCAAAAGTCATGTGCACATATTGCAGTGATGAAGTGTATTTCCACCAAAGTACGATAAGTATGAAGCACCATCTACGAGCAAAGCACGTCTTTTCTGATGCTAGCACTGAAACGGGATGAAACAGTGTTCGTTAAACTACAATAGCAGAGTGCAGCCAGGGCAAGTCTATCAACAAAGTGACCGCAGCTAAGCTAACCAACGCTATCGCGAAATTGATTGCAACTTATTGCTATTACAGCTTTATTGCAGATGTTACTTTGTGACGGTTTTCCATGTGGTTGTGTGTTTATTCAGTTTGCATTTCACTATAAATATTGTGGGAAATGCCAAGTTCTCCGTAAAACTTCACTTGCCAAATTAAGAGATTATAGTGATCTGGTGTCAGCCAGAGGAGGATGGGTTCCCCCTTCTGAGCCTTAGTTCCTCCCAAGGTTTCTTCCTACTGCTAGGAAGTTTTTCCTTGCCTCTGTCGCCCTTGGCTTGCTCTTTGGGGGCT
>JBBPDA010145371.1:2500-20564 GCA_037974385.1 Arnoldichthys spilopterus
TCCAATGCTAAATAGTGAATCCATATTCACCTATGCTGTTAAAGGTCAGACCTTGTCAATTACTGATCTCCCTGTGTCTCCAGCAGTCAGCATTGAACTCGTAAGCATAAGCAGATACAACTATTGCTCTTTTCAGTGTTATAAATGCTTATTGAAGATGTTTATGACCGAATGTAACCATTAATAACGTGGCAGCAAAGATTTTGGCTTGGTGAGCTGCCAGAGAAATGCAACCAGCAGAAAATTTGTCCTTTGCGTTTAACACACACACCAGTAGCAGGATCAATAGGCTGCACACCTGCACCCAGGGGGCAGGTAGGGGGTTAGGTGTCTTGCCAAAAGAATGCGGATGGGGTAAAACACTGCCTAACAATGCCCTTAAACCCCTAACACACATTCCCTGCCAGTCTTGAGATTTGAGCCAGCAACCCTCTGGTTGCAAGGCCTTTTTCCAAACCTATAGGCCACAGCTGCCCCCTAATAGGAATAAGTCAGAGTCGTTATATTGTGAGGAGAAACAGGAATCCTTCCATTTTCTAAACTGCTTCCACCATGTCAGGTTACAGAGAAGCTGGAGCCAATAGCAGCAGACCACGTGTCCAAGGAGTGGCATTAACAACCACATTAATGAATAAATTAATGAATGCATTTTAAAATTTAGGTTTCAACTCAGATGTTTTTTTTTTTGCTCATTTCGGTCTCAAAAAAAAGAAAAGCACAGCCAAAGCAACACTGTACACAACTACAGTTAATGTAAATCAAACCACAATATCTCCTCTGGTTACAAACACTAATGCATAACATACAAAACGAGTAGAAACTGCACTTCTCCTGTCACTGAGCAACGAGTAAGAAATAATTAATAAAAATACAGCTTAACTGCAACTTCCACAGTAGAAATTCATCATAATCAAGTAGGTGTGTGTGTTTCTACAGACTAATAACATGGTGTGCTTTATTTTAGTCTGTAAACTCATTATTTTTCTCTTCCAGTCTTTCTCCTTCCATGAAAATCTTTAGGTTTTCTAGATTAAAAGGGAAAAGTTTAACATGAAAGAAGTACGGAAAGGCCAAGCAACGAGATGTCTATTTCAGACAATGCAGAAGGTATATCACACACAGTTTAAGCATAGATCTTTGTATTGTGTGTGTGTCAGTGTACACTGACTGGTGTATATGTGGAGTCATTTAACTCTTAAATGATTTATGCAGTTCAGTCAACACAGTACAGCTGAAAAGGAAGTTTCAAAGAGCAGAAAGAGCTTCAAGATAGCATTAGTGGTGCATCTGCCAAGGTCTTTGTGAGACAGCACTTCAATTATGAATATTTAATATTAGTAATAATAATTCATATTTAGCCACAACTGATTATAATCAATTCTACCAACTATAATATTCAATAGTGCATTAATAAGGTATTTAACTAATATACCAATACTACTAAGTGCTGAGGCTAACTGGCTAAGGCTGGCTGGGGCATCCCAGTGGGTGGTTATAGTATCCAGGTAAATGCTAAGCTTTTGTTGTGGTTGCTTAGGTGTTCCATGGGGTTGCCATAATGCAGCTAGGTGACTGCAATTCCAGATGGGTGCTAGGGTGTTGCTAACTGGTTGCTTCAGTATTTCTGGTGATTGGGTGTTGCTAGGTGATTGCCATGGTGCGTGCATGGATGTGCTTGGAAGGTGGGCAAAATGGCTAGTCCAGGTGGTTGCTAGGGTGAGCACAGGACAAACTTTTGAGCAAACAGTGTAGTACATTCTTATGTACAGACATGTAGTCTATAAACACTTATTAGCCATAACATTAACACCACTGACAGGTAACATGAAATACACTATCATGTTATTATTTATGATAGTCAGTATTATTACATTAAGTCCGTACATTAAATGGTGTTAAGATTCATTAATGTAGTGGAAATTGTAAACCAAAACCACTCACAAATAAAACTTTAGTTCAGAATCACTATTTTACCCTCAACATTCCAAATGAACATGGGCAGCTTCAATGGCTGGTTGGTATAGTTGTTTCCATACAGTTCCATTCACCACCACTTTAAAAAACTTCGAATGCATGGGTTTCCCTAGAGTGAACACAACAAACATGACTATTTACACATTAACTATTGAATTACTCAGAAATTTTGAAAAATTGGTGGAATTTCTCTTTAACAGCAAAACTGTAATTGGCTGGGTTTTGACAGAAAGTTTTATAGCACATACACATTAAATGAATAGTGAGTTTCCTTTCTGTAAATGCGCTCTCTGTGTGGTGAACGTGTGTAAAACTCCCTTTGGTGTAATTTTAAAAGAAAAAAACAGAATAAAACAGTCCAATCAAAACACAGCGTTAGAGAATCAGGTACTTGTCATTGTGAATGAGGGGAACTGGGTGTAAACTCCCAGACAGAACGGCTGAGGGGAGGGAAACGCACACAAACCACACACACTTCTGCTGCCATTAAGGCGTGTCCAGTGTCACAAGGTCAGGAGGGAAGCAGAAGGTCACGGCTACTGTTACTCAATCGACTTCGAGAAGCATTTTGGGCCTTTCTTTCGATTCAACTTTTAATTCTCAACTAAAACCAAGAAATTAAAGGGCCCCCATCACACACACAGACAAGTCTACTTACAGTATTTCTTATGCATAACAAACAATTATTTTTTTAATCACACAGGCTTTAAGACTTCCAAAATATGCAAACAAGCTGTTATGATTGGTAGATTTGTTTGGTGATTCATTCAAAAAAAAAAAAAAAAAGGCAAAACCCCTATTAGGCATGTGAGATGGCTGTAAATATCCATTTGCTTACTGTCATTTAGGAATAACTTTTCATCCCCACATCCCCCACTCCTATAGCTCTGCAACAGACTGCAGGAACAACACTCCGCACCACTTCAGAGAAAATGGCTGGATAGACTGCTGTAGGTTGAATGGGTGGCCAAATGTTAATGTGCTCGTGTTTGCGACATCGCAACCATGATGAGGTTAAAAATGCTTCAGCAGCTTCCATATATGGCACGGAGATAACGGCATGCTTAGAAATTGAAGCACGTAGTACATTCAAGTCTTATTTCATAAGCAGAGAGGAAACCTGTTTTTTTTTCCATGATCGTGGCCCTTTAACAGTCAGTCATCTAATATATGCAGCCAACTTGGCGGGGGGAATTTGGATCACGTAAGGATTTGCGTATGCATTGGGGGGGGGGGGGGGGGGGGGGTTGGGGCGGTGGGGGGTGGCCATGCGCTAGTCACCTGCAGCGCACTGGGAGAGAGAGAATTCTGAGAGGGAAAAAAAGACTGAATTTCCCCCGTTTGATCATGTTAAAGCGCTCATATTGGCTGACAGCTGAAGTCAATAGTGAATTATTTATTAGCTGCCTTTAAAGGGTGATTATAACCTCTTCTTACATGCCTCTCTCTCTGAATATGTTCAGCAAAGATCATAAAAGTAAAGAGCAAATCAAAATGATGACGCGGTTATATAATCATAAAAGTAATAGTGATCTGTTAGTAGTGTCAAAGGATTTTCCCACGGCAAGCAACAACCCCATACCCCCATTGGAGATGAGCAATCTTCCCCCAAAAAATCTGGTTTTAACACAAAAATCACAATCATCTACGCCAATGTGTAACAATGACTCAATCTGTATTGATGCATCGACCTAAATAGCACATGATCCAATGTATCGATGTGACAGATTAAAATCAATGTGTGATTATTCCACAATAAATTTAACTTCATTTTACTGTTTTTGCTTATGACTACACTGCTGTATTTGACCTTTAATAATAAAATGTGCACATTAAAATGTTTTTGTATGTGTGAGTTGGTGGAAATGTAGCAGACAGTGTGAAATTTTATCATATTGACCGCAGACCCCATTACTGAACCGAATGCCATCCCTGTGAATTTTAAGGTGTCAAAAACATTTAGGATCTTTGGCTGAAATAATTGATGCAGCATCGAATGGTGAGGAAAATGGTGATGAAAATTGTGATTTACAGCCCTAACGGACTCAAGGACGGGAATCAGCCTTTTCAAATTTATATGCAGCTGATTTTAAAGCAGAAGAGAAGCACAGAGTAAAGTCTGAAGGCCCATAAACAGTAAATGTGCTGTGGCCATTGCCCACTGATTCTTTGTTTTAGGTTTGACTGTCGAGATCAACTGCCTTTGACTTAAGATAATCATTTGCTTTACTCCTGGTTTTGCAGCCCCCCCCCCCACCCAGCCTGCTTCAGCCAGGTGTCTCTGTGAATAGCAGCACTCTGTATAGTAAGTCGCAATGCAGCTCTTTCTCACTTTGTGTTTTTGCATATTTCCCTTATTTTATGGCGAGAGCTGTTGCAAATCCCTCTCTCCAGCATGAAGTTTTAATGTTTCATGTTGTATGATTGTGTGATCTTGGGGCTTCATATGTCTGAAGCCTAAAGTGTGAAGTGACAGTAGAATTTCATAAAACTCTCCGTCTCCCTCCCAGAGTGACTGCCACTTAGTGCCATATTCTACCTCAACACAGAGATGAACACATGAGACTGAGAGCTGGGAGCTGTTTCAGCACACACGCACACACAGTGAAAATGTGTATAGAGGCCATCTGAGGCAAACAATGTCTCTAGAGTGGACTATAGACTCCCCTTTAGCCAGAGAGAGAGAGAGAGAGAGAGAGAGAGAGAGAGAGAATGAGAGACATAGAGACAAAGAGAGAAAGAGAGACAAAAAGAGAGAGACAGAGAGAGAGAGAGAGAGAGAGAGAGAGAGACAGAGAGAGAAACAGAGAGAGAGAAAGAGAGACAGAGACAGAGAGAGAGCGACAGAGAGAGAGCGACAAAGAGAGAGCGACAGAGAGAGAGCGACAGAGAGAGAGATGACTCAGAATGGTTGATGATGTATTTGAGAGAGAACAAGTGAGTGCGGGATCTGACTGAGTTTCCCTGCTTGTTGTCCACATGTTCACTTCAGCGTCCAGTTTTACCTCAGCAATCCGTCCGTCTCCAAGTAGAGGAAAGGCCGCCGACTTTATGACCTCAAAAGAACAGGAGACTAAGAAAAAACACAATTGACAACATGCTGGATTTTTCCACAAGTTGACGCAGAGGAAGCTGAAGTCCAGGCCAGAACACTAGAGACTGCAGCTCTGCGCTGGTCTCTAATTATAGCTTCGTTATTATAACTAGAGGTGCTTCAATACCACTTTTTCTTCTCCAGTACTGATCCCGATACCTTTACTTTCAGCTAGTAACAACATGCAGCACTGCACTGGCGTATGTGTTCAAACCCTAATACCAGTTGGGATTTTTTCCAAAATGAAAGTCTGTGATATGTTAATACACATGAACCTTTATCCACCTGACAAAAGAACAAAACAATGTTTCTATCGTTTTACTGAGCAACTGATCTGTATTTTATGAATATGAACACATTTAAAATTTTGGAAATTTTGCGTTTTGTATTTTAAACATACTCATACTACGCTTATAATAAGCTTTAGGACTTCATGACGTTACCACGACCTTAAGACCACAAAGTAAGCATGAGATGTGGCTACCGGGTTTGTGAGTTAGGCTGTATAATGTCTTTGGATATTAGTGAAAGTGACTTTTAGTCATTGTGAACACACTCACACAACAAAATGTGACCTCTGCATTCAACCCATCACATGTGCACACTTGGAGCAGTGGGCAGCCATCAACAGCGCCTGGGGGATATCGGCCGTTAGTTATTGGTTATCGTGTATTGTGAAGTTGTCATTTATATGTAGAGAAAAATTGTAGAACAATCTGTGATTACACGTTTAGAGCGCTGATCAACGACTGAACGGTGCTTCAAGCCTATGCTAAGCACTGAGGCGTTCAGGCTTGAGGGATGGTCATGTGTTGGATAATGAATCGACACCTACAAGTAAGTTGAGAGATCTGGAAGTGAGCTTTAGCAGTATCTGCCTAATGTGATGTTATTGGAGCCTCTGTATCTTTCACCTACAGACACAGACAGAAGGTGAGGGGAAAAACGTCAGACTGAAGAGAACAATGGTTGGCATTAACATGGCAGGGCAGATGCTGACATGAGTGAAACGTGCATGAACACACACACACACACACACACACACACACACACACACAAAGCATCTGGCAGAGCCAGTCTAAGGGCGCCCAGCTTCAGACACTAAGAGCTGGGACCTCAGATGACCTTTTGCCCTTCCGGTGCCATTCTACTAGAAAGAGTGTGAGTGGGTGTGTTTGCAATTTTTCCCTCTCCTTATCACTAGAGATGGCACAACACTTTTTAACACCTCATTTGCTTTAAGTGGAGCTGTTATTATATGATGCTTCACTTCAGGGCGTCCAGAAGTAGGTTCTCATGCTCAAACACACAGAAACACACAGCTAACAACAGGACACCACACATTGAGTGAGTGTGTGCTGTTTCAGGCAAGATCTGTTACAGGACTGCTTTTGATTCACTGGGGATTTTTCCTCTCTGATACCCCTATCCAGCATTTTCTGCTGATCTCCATCCAGACACTTGACAGTGGATCAGTAATCAGTGCTATCTCAGCTTTTTATGCTTTCAACTTTTTATTTTCAATAAGGGAAAGAACAAAGCAAGTTATTTTTTTTTGTTCCAGAGCTTAAAATTAGGGTTTGGTTTGGGGCCAGAGTAGAAAAATTACATATTTAAAAAAGGAAATTTTTTCATCAGTTTGCAGTGATTCTGTCTTCTGGTGACTCATTACACCATGTCCCTCAGTGAAGAACCATGGCAGCTGGAAACAATAACTTTCAGATGATTTGTTGCTTGTCATTGACTATGTGAGTGCAAGGTAAGGCTTCAGCCAGTTAAGCTGTTGTTAGGGATGGTCAGAGATTCCAGTGGACAAAACTGAAATCTCCACTGCAAACACTGCTGCTATACCAATATCAATCAGCTAAACTTTAACATCACCTGCCTAATATGCTCTAACTCATCTAGCCATTACTATAAAACTCCTGGCCAAAGGGGCTCATATCCTTAAACTCGTCCATTTGTCCTGCTTCCAGCACATCAATTTTAAGAACTGACTGTTCACTTGCTGCCTAATATATCCTCCCCCTGACATGTGTCATTGTATTGAAATAACTACATACATTAGTGGTTTTCACTTGACCGGTCAGTGGTGTTAATGTTATGGCTGATTATGTATGCTATATAACCCATGTCAGTATACAGTTCTATGAAGATGTCTGGGCGGGAAAATGACTTTTTAGGTAGGAAAACTAAATATTGATTGAAACCAACAGCCACTAATTTGTCATTGTGAACAAACGCAATCACACACAAAGTGCACCACAAAGAAATGTGACCTCTGCATTTACCCCATCACATGTGCCCACATGGAGCAGAGAGAAGCTATCAAAAGTGATTGGGGAGCAGTGTAGCAGGATAATACCTTGCTCAAGGGTACCTCAGTGGTCAGGACTTGAACCTGCGACCTTCAGTTCACAAGGGCAAGGTCCTTACCACTAGGCCACCACTGCCCACTGCGCTGTCCAACTTGTGTCTACGTGTGTAAAAGTTTTGGGAATTTTCTAGAAAAGCCTCAGAGCCTCACTGACTCACTGGGTCAGAACTTAACTGACTGAAATTCTTGTGCTCCATGGGACACTCTAAGCAGCTCACCAAATATCTGCAAAGGAATTTAACTCATGTCCACGGGAAGCAACAGAAAATATCTTAAAAGTGCTTCCAGTTTACAAATTGTGGAAGTTGAGGCAAGATCTGCAAGATCAGAAAACTTCTCAGCTAGAACTGTTAGCCAGAAAAGCAAAAGAAAAAAAACTATACAACAGCAAAGAATCTGCAGGAAGGTTTAGCTGACACAGGAGTGGTGGTGAACCATTCTGGAGTGCAGTCACATCATACAGATACTTCTTTAAACTGCAACCTCATCATAAAAGTGAACAGAGGCAAAACATCTAGATAACTGCTGCAAGACGATAAAGCAAAAATTGACTCTTCCTGTAAGACACATTTGTGTAAGATACAATAAGTAGGAATTGAACACCTGGCCAACTGTGAAACATAAGGGTGGATCTGCTATGCTTTGGAGATGTTTGGTAGCCAGTGGCGCTGGAAATGTTGCATGAATAGGTAGAAGAATTGATTCCACCAAAGATCAGCAAATTCCAGAACCTAATGTGACCTAGTCAGTCAAGAAACTGAAGCTGAGAATAATGCTGGCTTCTGCAACAAGACAACGATGCAAAACATCCCTCTAAATCAACAATGAACTACAAGTAACATCGGCTGAAGGTTTTTGGAATACCTCTCACAGTCCCGTGACTGAAACAGCGATGGCAATCTGTGCATTTGAAATGACATAACCATCATCAACTTTTCTGCAAAAGAGTGGATGAAAACTCCTCAAATACAAACAAGTGATAAAAGTTGTGGTATCTGACACAGCAAGGGAGTGTTACTAAGTATGGGTTTGGAAGGGTATCCTGACTTTAGCACATGCCACAATTAAATTAAGTTATCTACACAATCAGCCATTACATTAACCCCATCTGCCTAATATTGACATATATTGACAGGTGCCATTGCAATGAAATAAATGATTGCTAGAAGTTATTTTAAAGTTATGTAATGTAATGCTGTGCAATTTAAGGTTAGTACTTTAATGTGATTTAATGCACTATATCACTGAATTATACTTTACCAGACCAGTCAGCCCTCCTGTTTTCACCTGTACTGTAGCCCCCCACACCCACCCCCGCCCCAATCTTCCCTTTTTTAAATTTTCCAGTATTTATCCCCATTTTTACCCTCCCCTGTCAACAAACAAAAACATATAAGCAACATGAGGACATTAACCCCTCCCCAGGGCCCACAAATTAAAACCCTAGAAGGCCATGTTAGTCTAAAAAGCAAGGCAAAGCAAGAAAAGTGGGTAATAAAATTAGGAATAAAATCCAATTACAGATGAAAGTGCATAAAAAGGAAATAAAATTACAGCCACTGTTTAGTTAAAGGTTGTGGGAAATAAGGCAGAGTTTAGCTTCTATCTAAAACTGAGAAGAGTGGGGACAGATCTGATCACCATGGGGTAGAATAATGACTAAACTGTCTGTTCAATTCTAAGGGATAGAGAGAGGTGGAAAATGTCCTTGCAAAAATTCATTAATTGATCAATTATGACTGGATTCCATACAAAAAAAACCATGCAAATATTAAAAGCAGGGGAAAAAATCAAACACAGGACAAACATAGGATATGGGTCTCTTTAAAGTCTGGTCTTTACAGCTGTGGCCGCTGCGAGGGGGCCAGAAGTTGGAATTCCATCTTTTTTATGAACAATAAAGTGGATGTTGAATCTTGTACCTGGAACAGCCCTAAGCACTCCTATCTAAACCACTGCCATTCCATTTCTGGGTGAATCTACTGTTGTTGTTTTTTTCTCTCTACTGATGGAAAGTAATCTTTAGGACCTAACTGTATTTTCGCAGTCTTATGACACACTCTTGCACAAATCCGAACCCTCAACCAGTCCACAAAATACCACTAGATGTCAGCATTGGATTGAAAATCGCTTACATGTTATTCCACCTCTGGCCACCAGAGGAACCCATCTGTTTATTGTACCAATACAGTACAAGAGCTTAACAAAGGCACTAATTACCACAGGGAGAAAAAGCAGCTTTTTCATTGGCCTGTGACACTAAATACACTAGTTCTAGCAGTTTATTACAGTGTAATGACAGACCCCTCTAGTCTTGAGTGATCTTATACTTGCAAACATCAAATGCTGCAACACTGGTTTGACACACTCCAACAAGCCAAACAATAAATAAACGTGAGAAACAAGAACGGCTCTCAGAAACCCAATCCTCAGTGAAACACCCCCTTACACGGTCAAACAGAAAAAGGCCTTTGATTCAAGTCATGGAGCAAGAACAGAAAACAGTGCAGGGACAGCGGAAGGTGTTTTGAGGTGGCAATTGCATAAGTGATAAAACAGCATTTGATTTATATCCTGAGGAACATTTGGGTGTTCCAGCAGTTTACATACAAGAAAAACAGAAAACACAAAACACAGCATAGTGGGATCTTGCACACCAACATTATAATAAACATTTTGCCATTTTTATCATCTTTAAACAAACAGTTTGAACAATTTACAAAATGTTTTGCTGGAAACTGCTGTTAACTGAGCATGCCAAATGAAACAGGCTGCTATAAGGTTTTTTATTTTAAAGTTCTTTGGGAATTTGCACATACATGGGACTGACAGTAGAGGGCGCTGCAGCAATCCCCTTCCCCATTTCTTGCAATTGCATCGGTAGTGATTAGTGTAGTGTGACTTACTGGCAGGCTGGGCAGGAACTTCTCCATTTCATTCAGGTCGATGCCATCGTCTTCAAACTTGCCCTTCATCATTCTGGGGGAGGATCAAGTTTGATCAATACAACTGATCACCTCTAAGACTGAGCAGCTTCTGTCACTGTGTGCTCACCAGAAAAACTACAGGGTCAAACTGAGCCAGTGTGGACTTCAGATAAGATTAGTGTTACAAACACACGCATAAGGAAATACGTAGATTTAAGGGTCTGAATTAAGGCTCTGAACTCAACCAGATTGAAACCAGGTGATTTGATTCTGTTTCTTTAGTTAAAAAACACTCAAATTTCACCACATTTCAATATGATTATACTATTGGAATTCCAAGTCACAGTCAAAAAGTTCAAGCACTACCAATCCAATGACAATCTCTACAGAAAACACTAAAATAATATAATATGCATTTTTTTGCATATTATAATGCACAACTTTTATTTATTTGCTTTTAAAACATGGAAATTTAACACTTGGAGAAAACATTAAACATTAAATGTGCCCTAACATTTTTTCAAACGTGTTCCCTGTAAGGGATGTGTCATTATTTGCATGTTATTATTAATAAAACATGTAATTTGACAGAGGTGACTAAAGAATGGAGAATGGTGAGAGGAAAATAAAAATCACTCTGCATCTTATTTTTATGCCTGAAAGTGGCTCAAGAATTCTGTTTAGGCTAAATGATGCTCATCAGATTGGTGAAAAACACTGTAAATCATTCTATTTTTAGACTAAAGAGGTAAAATGTGGAAACAAATCACCAACATTTTTCTCCTCCAGCCACTAGATGGCAGTATGGAACAGAGAAAGGTCTCATTAGACCCCACCCTGTCCTTGACTCAGGGAAGTGTTTAAGAGTACTCCATGCTGTACACACTACAATTCTGAGTGTGGATCTGTACGGCCCTTTTAAAATGTCTAACTATCAGGTTAAAGGGTCGAACAGTCATTCAGCGCCCAAAGCATGAAAAAACAGAAACGTTTTTATAAAATAAAAATGTAATAAAGACAAATGAACTGGTCATATCCCAGTCCAATTAGTTCATACATGGAAATGAAGCACAGCTAGTAAATCATTACTAACAAAAAGCAGCACATTTACATATCTTGATCAGCCTTAACATTAACACCACCTGCCTAATACTAAGTAGGTCCCTCATGCTGCTGAAACAGCTCTGACTCTGGTGCACTGTGTGTTCTGACCCCTTTCTATCAGAGTCAGCATCACTTTCTAAACCACGGCAGCTCTTCTGTGGGATCAGACCAGACAGGCTAGCCTTCACTCATGACATGACCCAGTCACCGATTCATGAGTTGTTCTTTCTTGGATTACTTTTGGTTCCTGTATACCTGGAACACTCCACAAGACCTGTTGTTTTGGAGATGCTCAGTTGTCTAGCCATCACAATAAGGCTTTATAAGAGTTACAACCTATTTGTTCTGCTTCTAGCACATCAACTTCCAGAACTGAATGTTCACTTGCTGCCTAATATATCCACCTTCCCTGACAGGTGCAATTATAATGAAATAACTAGATAGTAAATGTTGATCACTTTTCCTCTCAGTGGTGTTAATGTTATGGCTGATATGTGTATATGGACAAGAAAAGTACAGGATATGCACCCTTAGAGCAGTGGTTCTCTCTTCTGGTTCTGGAGGTCCCCACAATGCACATTTTACTGTTTTCCTGCTTTAACAACTCCAGCTCAGGAAAAGCTTGTTTGAGTGTGTTTGTCATAACATTTTGGACTTTAACCTAATTTCCCCCCAATGTCCAGTTACACTCAAATCAACACTGGACTACTGATTAGATGTGATGGATATTGGTGTGTAAACTAATATGATATATACATGAAAAATATTGGCACTGTCCCCCAACCTCCACATCAGACCACCACTAATTATAAATTTTACAATCAATGAAACATCACATTTTAATCAGTTTTTTTTTCAGTTATCAAGTGCAGTCCTAAGTGGGTCATATGAGAGCATGGGGAACAGCAGAATATGCTGGGAGAGGGTCAGGGTTAGTCTTCTGTCTGTGTGCTTGTGTCCATGTGTGTATATATACACACTCACCCTTCTCTGTCAATATGCGGGAGGTGTTTTGGTGTTCCTCTGTACTGCTTCCTGTGGAACTGGGAGAAATCCAGCTTCTCTGGCTGCAGATCCCATGTAGCACCCCTGTCACAATAATACCCATTAGCCATACGAGAGCAAAAGTACAGATCCCTTAATGGAAAATGCCTCAAGCAAACCGGCATACTCTGAAAAGACACTAATAGCTGACATGACATTTTATGACATAAAAAATTCAAGTAAACTGCTTAAAACATTTTTTTAAAAATCAGTAAAACGTCAATATGATATTGTCACATTATATATATTCAAAAAGCAATTTGCAGAAAAGTCCTGTACAATAATACAAATGTGCAGGTACAGCTGGTTATACCCAAGGAAACCTGGTTGGGCTCTAGGTGTCTTTTAAGCTGTGATCCAGTGTTTTAAATGCAAAGTTTAGATATACCGTAAGCTGATCAGCCATAACATTAACACCAATGACTGGTGAAGTGAATAACATGGAGTATCTGGTTATTTCATTACAGAGTCACCGGTCAGAAGTGTGGATTATATTAGGCAGCAAGCGAACAGTCAGTTCTTGAAGTCAATGTGCTGGGAGCAGGAATAATGGGTATGAGTAAGGATCTCAGTCACTCTGACAAGGGCCTTATTGTGATGGCTTTGACGTCTGAGTTAGAGCATCTCCAAAATGGCAACTGGTGAATCGGCGCCAGGGTCATGGCCACCCAAGGCTCACTGATGCATGTGGGAATGAAGGCTAGCCTGTCTGGTCTGATCCCACACAAGAGCTGCCGTGGTTTACAAAGTGATGCTGACTCTGATAGAAAGGGGTCAGAACACACAGTGCACCACAGTCAGAGCTGTTTCAGCAGCATGAGGGACCTACTCAATATTAGGCAGGTGATGTTAATGTTATGGCTTATCAGTGTATACATGATGTATCAAGCAGCCAGGCCTCAAATCCTTAATCTCTTCCCTTGCCCAAGGGGACTTCAGCCATGGATGTGGGAGGGAGAGAGCTTTGTTTAATCACACACCTCCCACATCTTCCCCTCCTAATGGCTATGTCCATCCCCCATCATCAGTAAAGAACACAATATCAAAGTACAAACAGTTGTGACAGCTGTCCGGTTCATCAGCCCAACCCTACCTCACAGTTTAAAACACATGCGTTAGATCAGGAAAACAAACAGCACAAACAGTCAGAGAGTTTCATAGTAACGCACTGACTATTAGACACATTGTTCCTGCAAAGTCTCCCTACACACTTATCCCACTATAGTAACAGGATTTTCATATGCAAAAGTTTGAACACCCCTGCTTAAATGACATGTTTTGTTGATTTTCTAAGTACGATTAGTTAACACATGCTCTGAAGTAAACACTTAAATACAACATTTTTCTGCAACTTTTAGTGCACAATTTGTATTTATTTTGCTGTATGTAACACTGGAAAAAATGCAGTAATGTGTTCACAGGCCATATGTATGAGTTTGTTTTTTCAACAGTTATATTCAAAAAATAAAGCTTAATTGTGCAATAAAATTAAAAGAAAAACCTATATTTACATTTGCTCCCTGTAGAGAATGTAGAGAATGTTACCCTTACTTTTACTTAGAAAACCAAGAAGTGTAATCTTACTGAGGCGACAAAACTTTTGCATGAGAAACTATTGATAATTTCCTTATTCATTTTTTCTGAGGCATTGAGAACCAAAACAGTGTGTCAACACCTAAACAGCCATTCCTGAAACCCAAGGCTGGGGGCGTTTCACCCCGCGCTCCTATACACTGAATTAAACACAAGCCCCTTTACCCACTTACACTCCAAACAATACAAACACACCTCCCACCCCAGCAGCGCAGATCCTATTACATCCCATCCCATCCACCAGATCCTTAAGCTTTATTAATCTCCGCCCCTGCCAGACAAGCCAATATGTCTGCACAACCCCTAATTTACACAACACAGTGGTGGTCTTATCCTTAATTCTTATTCCTAATCTAATTCTTAATCGGCCAAATGATCTGAACCCCGGCAGATAAAAGGCTGACAGTAAAACCAGAACTGCTTTCCTCAGATGAACGCATTATTATTTCTTTTTTTGTGGATGGGATAGTGAATGGTGGGGCATCTGTTCTATTTATTCAGTGCTCATGCACAGTGGAAGTACTTTTGTTGCAATTTTACTTTGTTTTAGCCTCAGATGCTCCATCTTTGACTGAACAATTTGAGAAAACAACAAATTGCAAATGTTTTCCAGTTGCAATTTCAGTGTGATTCTTTCTTAAATCAGTCTTTTTTTGGCCCAGGCCATTTCTTTTAGCCAAAAAAGTCATTTTTCAGACTTGAGACTATGAGCAAAGTGCCAGAGCACCAGCTCTTAAGCTCTGCGTGGTGAAATTTCCAATTAAACACCTCCAAATTACACATACAGTTAAACCTGCAGCCATTACAATGTGAAAATAGCACTCTTTCAGTCTGAACTCTACCTAAACGTATGTGGACTGTGTAATGTTTACTGTATGCTAATAGTGCCATGAAATATCTTGCAATTAATACACTCTGCATCGGTTTATATCAAGCTAAATTCTAGCTAGTCACCCGTCCCCGAATATAAAAAAGGACAAAAAAAAAAACATAACTAACTAATCAATATAGCGGTGTCTGAATTAGGTACTAAGGTACTAAAATCAGACACATTTAATTATACTTCATATAAAGAAAAACTGTAACAACAAACATTAGGTATGGGCAGCACCTAGTTTATCATAACATCTCAACGTTATGGGGCATCGGTTTGTCAATCAGGGCCACCAGTGTCAAATGACAGCAACTAAAATTTTTGTTTATTTATTTATTTATATATTTGTTTTGAGGGTGTTTTGCATGTGAGGCAACCGAGTGCTGTTGACCCCAAAGCTGGGAGTTACAGCCGAAAGGGCCTTTGGAGCTTTTAGTCTTTTTGCTGGGCTTGACAAACAAAAACTGCTGGTTTTCTGAAGTGATAACAAGCAGCTTAATGGTGTGGCATTACCTCTGAGGGGACAGGTAACAGCCAGGTAATGAGGCATGCAATGAAACTGACCTAATCTAATACGCACCGTAAGTCTGTGAAGCCTAAGTTCGCTTTTTAGCAGTTACATGCTGATGTCTACAGGTCGGTGCAGGAGTTACAGATCCCATACACAAATTCAGTTCAGTTCAAATCAATTCAATTTAATTTGTATAGCACTTTATAAAGCTGCTGATGTCACAAGGCTGCTTTACACAATCTGGGTCTGAGCCTCTAATAAGCAGGCCGTTGGTGATGGAACCAAGGAAAAGGGGGGGAGGAGCCAAGACTCAGAAGGGGAAACATTGTCCTCTGGTTGACACCAGATGGTGTCAAAGTAACCCTATATTATTTAAGGTGGAACAACCAGGTCTGCTAAGTGATTGCTTTTGGTTTCATGAGTGTGTTCACCTGTGTCAAATGAATAAAACATTTTTGAGGGGCTAGTGTGGGGTGGGGTCGGTTGGTGTGGAATGGGGTGGGGATGGCATGAAAAGTTTCTTAATACTGCAGCATGCTGGTATGAGAGTATACCACCTCGGCCTAAATAACATACAGGCATTCATGAAATCCTGCTGGTGTGGATTTCCTCTTCCTTTCCTTCCTCCTTTCATTGATGCTCACAAAATCAATTTGAGCGATAACAGCTCAGTGTTCAGAGTGTACGCAGCTTCATAAAGGCCTGCAGACTCCCTGTTTATCATTCACACTACAAAGTATTCTTTGAGGACATATATTTTAATCAATTATTTTTAAGCAAGTAATCATGAGAGCCCTTTAGCTGATGAAAGCCTATTTATTCTTATTATGTGCAGAAGGGGAAAGAGCGAGATATGGAAAGGGGGGCATGTGTATGCGAGTGTGTGTGGCTGAGTGTGAAAGACAGACTGCTGTGGAAGGTGGCACAGAAGGGCTCATTAATTAAATTTAGCCCATCACATAAATGACTCCATATTAGAGCTCATTGCACACAGAGACCACATCAGCACGGCACAGACACCAAGGCAACGCTGCAGGCTTTCACTTAAACACTTTTCTGCCCCTAAGATAAAAATGAACAGTGGAATTAAAGCTGTCACTACCCAATATATTAGTAAGGGAGTAATCTACTGATCATTTTCCAATCAATAAAGCAATCGCACATGAATCAGCATTAACATTAACACCACCTGCCTAATATCAGTAGATCCCCCTCATGCTGCTGAAACAGCTCTGACAGTGGTGCACTGTGTGTTCTGGCCCCTTTCTATCAGAGTCAGCATTCACTTTATAAACCACAGTAGCTCTTCTGTAGAAAGGGACCAGACAGTCTAGCCTTCATGTTATGGACACAATCAGGCTTTGGTCAGAGTAGCTCTGATCCTTACGTTCACACATTTTTCCTGTTTCCAGCACATCAGCTTCAAGAACTGGCTGTTCACTTGCTGCTTAATATAGCCACACTCCTGGTAGGTGCCACTGTAATGAAATAACTAGATCAATGTTATTCCCTTTACCTGTCAGTGGTGCTAAGGTTATGGCTGATTGGTGCATAGCGCATAAGACTTTAAAACATTTGTACATACATAACTTTCTCTGAATGTCGTGAACCAGACCAGTAGGCATGTGAAGTATATTGAGTTTACAGCCGTCTTTACACACAGACATCAGAGGGACAGAAAATCTGAGTGATGCTCTTACCCATGGGATTCCATTGTGTTGGCAGCCCATATGTCTGTACCCAGAATGTCAAAGGAGCCATCCCTGTTCCCATTCTAGAGTTGAGAGGAGGAGAAAATGTAATATTGTGGTCAACAGTTAAAGCTGTACTTGGGACAAAAAAAACAAACTCTAACATAGTTGCTTATTGAGGCTGTCCAGAGAAGACCACCATCTCCATTTTTGTTTTACTGACTTTTATTTGTCACATCAACACAGCAGCTGGACTTTACATTGTTTGAAACTTTCATGATAAACAAACCAATAGAAATGCTCCAAATTTACTTGTTCTAAAATGTTCTTTCAAGTAAGTTGAAAAAAGTTTAAAGTTCCTTCTCCTGCAATTTTCAATTTCAATTACAACTTTTTTTTTGGACAACGTTTTATGGTTTCTGACATCAAGTCACACTGTTATCTGTAACAAGATAAACCTTTATCTGTAATCATGGACAGAAGTTCATAGTCTTGTATCCCCAGTGCCAAAGTAAAGGAACAAACTTCACACACCAAACACAACTAAAATTGGTTTGCATTTGGAGGGGTTACCTTGGAGGGTGCACAAAATTGGTTATTTCGGCCTCGGCTGCCTGATCTAGAACCAGATCCGGGTCGAGAACCTGAACTTGGTCTGGAACCCGTACTACCATTACTGCTGTGCTCCCAGTCATCCTAGGGAGAGGGAGAGAGGGGGAGAGGGAGAGAGGGAGAGAGAGAGAAAGAGAGAAAGTAAGGGAAAGAGAGAGAGAGAGAGAGAGAGAGAGAGAGATAGAAAGAGAGAACGAGAGAGAGAGAGAGAGAGAGAGAGAGAGAGAGAGAGAGAGAGAGAGAGAGAGAGAGAGAGAGAGAGA
>JBBPDA010145436.1:0-20560 GCA_037974385.1 Arnoldichthys spilopterus
TATATAAACACACATACCTATATATATATATATATATATATATATATATATATATATATACTGTATGCCATTTTGATTCCACTTGACTAATATTGAGTAAGACCCCCTCATGCAGTCAAAACAGCTATGATTGTAGTGTTGGACCAGACGGGCTAGCTTTCACTCCATAAAAGCATCAATGAGCCTTGGGTGTCCATGACCCCACCTGCAACAGGTGACATTGTAATGAAATAACCAGATAGTCAGTGTTATTCACTTCACCTGTCAGTGAATTATGTTACTACCCTGACACTGTGCTGTAAAATAAATGCATGTCTATGGCCTAAAGGTTTAGTCAAGACCAACTTTTGTTCACTACTTGAATCCAAGTCAAGACCTAGTCCAAATAAGGAAGACAGAATTAAGATCAAGACAGAGAAGAAGATTCCTATTCCAGATCACTTGCTTATCTACTTGTCACTCAGGTGTGAGGCTGACAAAGAGGAGACACATTATTCACTGAGTCCCGGCCCGGGCACTACTGAGGTACCGTTGAGCCCTACACTGCTCCCCGGGCGCTGTTGGTAGCTGCCTGCTGCTCCATGTGTGCACGTGCAATGGATTAAATGCAGAGGTCACATTTCGTTGTGGTGCTTGAGTGTGTTCACGGTGACAAATAGTCAGTTTCACTTCTTGCTCTGTCAATAGTACACGTTGCAGGCAAATACACTGTTTTTGAAAGGCATGTCAGCTCAGTCGACACAAATTAGAGTACATAGTGAAACCAATGGTCAAGCCAAGACAAGTTTTGGTCCAAAAACCAGCAAGTGCACGAAAACATGCCCTTAAAGCGAACACTATAGTACTATAGCTATGCACTTTGCAAAATTGTAATCATACTCCCCATCATTTGATATAACAGGAATTCTGATACTGAACCACAGTTCCTGTATCGGTTACCAGTTCAGGCAAATTATTAATGTCTAATTATAGACAAAGCAGGAATGTGTGTAAATTATGGTTACAGTCACAAACGGTGTATTTATGAGGTAAAATGTATGACTATATCAAACACACTCTGGATAGATTCTTGTAGCTACATCTCAGCTAACTGGTCACATGTTATGTTTAAGAAATGTTTTTAGAAAAGGTTCAAACATGTTTCTGAACAATTAAAATGTCCTTGTTTATTTGCAGCTATCATGAGCACCTTTACATCCAGCGTGGAGAAGTGAAGGTACAGATATTTATATATGCACATAGACATACATATGTAGATAGTTATTAATACATAAAGAGGGTAGCAGAAATTGACAAAAATCAAATTAAAGATTTAAAAAAAGAAAAAAAATGTTAATCATAAAATAAATCATTTGATTTACTCTGGAGAAAACAAAAATATATTTGATTCAGTGGCAGTGGAGGCCTAGTGGTTAGGACATTGACCTTGGGACCCAAAGGTCACAGGTTCAAGTCCCGGCCCGGGCACTACTGAGGTTCCCTTGAGCAAGGTACCGCCCTGCTCCATGTCTTGGAAATCACTTTGGATAAAAGTATCAGCCAAATAAATTAAATGTAAATTCTTGTGGACAGAAAAAAGGCTTTAATAAATTAATAGAAAATCAGTGCAAGTTTTTGGGGAATTCTCATTTCCATGAGAACTTCAGTGTGCCCTCTATATCATATACATATAAGACTGCACATCAGCAAGGTAGGGATTTCTATTAAAGTGACCGGTCAATGTATAAATCATGTGATTAAAAGTAACGATGTGAGTACAAGTAGCAGAAATAAGCAGAAGTATGTGTATAGTGTTGGCAAGCTTTTTTTGCATGTGTGTATGTGTGTGTGTGTGTGTGTGTGTGTGATTGATGTGCTGTCCCAGTGGAGTGTGTGAGTCGGAGGTGTTGCTCATGCTGATGTAAACATAAGCTTTGATTGAGGGACTGCAACGGCCGTTTGACAGACTGCCCTCTGAGTGTATGACACACACACACACACACACACATACACACACAAAATTCAATATTGATTTCATCCCCTCTCCCTCTCTCTGTGGGATAAAGATAGATCGTAACAGATACTAAAAATAAAGACAAAAGGCAGTTAGATCGCCGTGCGCTACAGCTTCTCAGTTTGAGATTCACGCTAACAAAATGGTTTTAACAACATCAGATGCACACACACACACATCACAGTCTCTGACTCTGTGTTGATGAATTACACCTCACACCTCCTTTTACTTAACAACCTGCATTTTTCCAATTAGCAGGTCAAGGGGGCCAACTGCTACAAAGTCTCTCAGCGAGAAACAGCAACTTAAAAAAAAGTACAGCGGACCAGAGGGATGTTTTCCATGCTGAAACAGTCTGCGCTTACTTTTCTTAAAGCCATAGCCAGAAATCTTGATGACAACCCCTGCCACCTCAGATGATCAGAAAAAGACATGTTTGGAGTATGAATTTTACTTCTATACTGCACTGGAGCTATAAAGTTAATGTAGCTAATATAGACATGGCATCTAATAGCCACCCACTAGCATTGTATGACATACTGATTTCTATAAAAAACAGTCAAAGCAAAATTCAATGTTTGTGATGGCTACTACTATTTTTAGCTTAACACCATGCCCTTTTCCAGTTTTAAAAGTAACAGTATGTCTAATAATGCCTTTAAGGTGACTAGAAGTTGTTGTTACTTGTTAGCTTCCTTAGCCTTGGGTTAAGTAATCTCAAACAGACTTATATGGCTTTTGATATTGTATGACACACTGATATCTAGAAAAATGGACAAAATATATAAAATTCAGTCTTCACCAGTGTTGTACAAGTTACTAAAAATTAGCAGATAGTTGAAGAAGTTCCAAACTACTTTATTGATAAGTGCATATAAGAGTAAGTTATCAGGTAATGTAACTTTTCTGTTACTTCTAAATGTTTACTTCAGTTCTCTGATGCTTAGAGTAGCACAAGACCCCCTAATGCAGATTTATTAGTTTCAGATGCCTGACAAAGGATCTAGCCTACCATTCGCTTGAGCTGACTTGACAATGCTGTTTAAGCCAGACTAAAGAAATAAAAAAGCAGCACTACCATTACCACAGTATGCATTAGGAGTTCTAATGCAGCCCTGGGCCATTGCGCTAAATGCACTGCATGATGGACAGGAGGCACACATCGCAACTTTTACTTTAAAGCTGAAATGAGTGAATAATTTAACTGTGTGGTAATGATGGCAGGACTTCACAAGCCAACTCGGCCACAGAGAGAGGGAGTTGCACTCCACGAGATCTAAAATCTATGTTTTGAAAAATAAACTGGGGAACTAAATTGTGGAATCTTGAGATGAAGTTATGTTTAGTTTATCTTTAGTCTAATGTTGTTTTATGGACATAATGTGAAAAATAGAGCTTTAAATGTACTGAAATGATGTGTATCTTTTGAAGGAATCCTACATCATGTTTGCCAGTTTTGACAATGCTATTAAAAAATATTAATATATATCATGCAAGATGAAAGTAACGAGTAACAAGCTTAGTTACATTCATTACAGTAATGCTTCCAACCCTGGCCTTCTCCATGGCTACTTCTTTTTTAATACATATGTGTTCATTTTTGCAAAAAACAGTGTCTTATAGTGTTAGAAAGCATGCAAGCAAGTCTGAGAATATTTACCAACTCTAAGAGGTTTGAGGCAAGTGATAGAGATTCGACATTTCCAATGAATGTGCTATAGATGTCAGTTACTTGTGAACTATATTAGCATCATAGCTCCTAAACTTAAAGCAAGGAAAGCAAACTTCAAAACATAGACATGTCTTGGCTGACTGACTGCATTGGGTTTTTAGAATTGTACTTAATTTTTTTGGTTTTTGTTTTTCTTTTCCAGTATCAATACTGGAATACACTGAATATCTTCTGATACCAATCTTATTTTCTTCTTTAAAAAATATTTTTTTGCCCCAATTTAGTAATTGCCACTTGCAAAGGTTACTAGACCACTCACGCATGGTCCCCTTGTCACCCAAAACTACCAGCACTGGAAGGGTGAAGGGTAGCATTTGTTTCCTCCAAAGCACATAAAGCTCCACTTAATACAACCTCACTGGACAGCTCAACATGCTTGGAGAAGAACACTAATTGACTTTTCATGTAATGTCAGCTAACAGACACCTGTCCTGGCTGGAATCTCGCTGAGTGATTGGGAAGATGGAAAGCCCTCAAACTTACCCAGAGACATCAGAGCCAGTTATATTTGCTTGGACTTCTGGTCATGAATGGCTGCAGTATCCCTGGGGATTTAGATGATTTCCTGATTACAGTTGATCCCAAATGAGCTATTTTAAATCAAAGCACTTCAGTAAAAACAGCTTAAACACTCTACTAGCCAACAGCCAGAAGTACACAGGTAATAACGGTGTGTGCTATTTAAGGCTAGATCTTACAACATTTTCTGCTGATATTGACTTGATATCCATACCTGGTATTGAATTGCTGGCATCTCTAGTGCATATGTGGATATGTATGGTGCATGTGTGATTATCTGTGTATCAATGTGTGTGTGTGTGTGTGTGTGTGTGTGTGTGTGTGTGTGTGTGAACAGTTCAGCAGTGTTACAATAACAGGCTGAAGCCAGATTAGGCCTGGGTCATTAGCCAGACTGGCACACTTCTACTGGATAATCCTTATCAGATCTGTGTACTATACTAATCCCACTCCGGAGTGCACACACAGACACACACACACACACACACAGATTTTGGCATGCATAGACACACAACCCAGGTTACAGACACACAGATAAAAAAAAAAAACATGCCAATTATACAGACATAAACATTGCCCCCACCAGCAAAACCCACATACTGTGCATTATACAAAGATACCACACAGTGCTCGGCCACTGTGAATGGTCCAAATAATATCTAGGGAACAGTGGTCATATGGGGGGTCCATTTCCATTAATGGATGGTAAAAAGGGGGGCTAATGCACTGTGCAGATGTGCTACAGTCAGTAACGGTGAACCCACAGAGTGCTAATTTTGGTAGGTTTTTCTGATAAAAAGGGTGTAAGTACAATGTGAGTTTAAAAAACTGCCAGAATGGCTCTAGGTGAGTGAGTGTATGATTATTTGGCATTGTGAACACACCACAGAAATGCAACGTCTGCTTTTAACCTATCCATGCAGAAGTAGTATGCAAATGACATGGGCTGTGCCTGGGGAGCAGTGCTTGGGGACGGTATCTTGCTCACGGGTACCTTAGTGGTGTCTGTAGCAGTCTGGGATTTGAACTGTGATCTTTAGATCACAAGGGAAACTCAATTACCTATTATTTAGTATATGAGGACACTTAAGATACTTGTGGCTGTTGTCCACAGTCTTCACTATAGAAACTGCATCACCTGCTTCAAATTTCTTTAACTTGTTTAATCATCTCAAGTAGACCTGACTATGTTGTATCTGGCATTGTATGACACATTGTTATGAATAAAAATGGACAAATGTTGATTGGTGTCTGTGCTTATGCAATGGGTGACACGATGGGTAACAGCGAGGAGGTCAGGAGCTTGGGTATAATGTATGGATCTTCTGCCCTCAAGCTAAAAGTGTAATGTAGCTGTGAAGTAATGAAAGCTTATGTTCACTAGTCAGCTTTGACCAAACTGCACGCCCAAATCATTACACACTGCGTCAACTCTGACATAGACTTAATTTTGTAGTTTTTATCTATAAAATGCTTCATGCTTCTTTAGGAAATTAGCAATCTGAATTATGTCAGAACTTTGGTCCAAATCTGAAAAAACGGTATGTCCTGCAGTGTCAGAAACCACATAAGCAAGTTTGTCCATTTGTGATGGACAATCTGAGCTTCAACTCAATGTGGGTTAAGTATGGGATTATTTAAGCAGCAGTTTGCACCATACTACTTCATAGAGTAGAGATATATTAGCCTTGTTTAGCCAAAACTAAAGAAGCAAAGATCAAACATGTTTGGCTAATTGTGCAGTTTTGTGTAAGTTAGATTTTTGTCTATCCTATCTACTAGGGTTTCTACTAGGGTAGAAAAATTATTGCACAATGATATTTGCTATATGCAATTTGTATAAAAATAAAAGATAAAGAAAATAATTAAATAAAAAAAAATTGTGTTACAATATTATCTACCATGCTTTCTGTGTTCACAGTGTACATGTAGGTAGGGATTGGCACTGCTAAGAAGATGCAGCCTACTCACCTATAAAGACACCTGTACACCACTGGGTAGCACTTAGCTATAGTCCCAGCACTGGTGCATTGTAGTATTGCATTACTTACTGTATTTTCACACTCGCAGACTATAAGCACTGAACGAACTTCACAGTCCATCTGTACATTTTTCACTGCTGCAAACCTGCCTGGCCATCTATATCCCATCCGCTCTGACTGATGGAGCCAAATGGTGGGTCCAGCTGTTGATCTGCATGGTGGGCCACCCGCACTGCCAGGCGCATCATGACTACCCCTTTAGGCCCACCACATTCACCAGGCACTTCTCCAACAGGCCCTTTTTGCCCTGGCTGGCGGCTCACTAAGGCCTCTCTCCGCTTGGGCCCCTGCCCCGGCCAGGTGCGACCCAGCAGGACGCTAATCACCTCTATTCATCTCCATCAATGCCACAGCCGCAGACTTCCCCACAGCTGTCAGGAGGACGGTGCACGGCATGATGGAAGGATGCCGGAGGTAGAGAGAGTGAAAAAGAGGAGACAGAGCGAAAGAGACAGAGGAGAAAAGGAAAGGAAATGAAGTTTCACCATCTGTGGGGATCAGTGGAACTTAATGTGCTCAGATTTTTTTCGTTTTTTTTTTTTTTACATCGGCTACCCAAACTTTTAAAGTGCACTTGCAGACAGCCAGCGGCCAGTAAATAATAGATTGTCTTTGCATGCTTTTGTTTGCTCCGCGGAAGGCGTCGGTACAAGAGCGGGGCCCTGACAGCGTGTAAAACAGAGAGAGAACTGAAGCGCTGTGTTCGGGGAGACTGTTAAACAATGCTTCCCTCAGCAGGGAAGTGGCCACATAATCACTGCAACAGAACTGTGGAAATGTGTGTGAGTGTGGATATGTGTGTGAGTGGGTGTCTACACTATGTGACATGTAAAATGATAAAAAGTAATGGTCTAAGTATGTGGCCTCACTATGATTCACTTCAATTCTCTGGAAGACGATTTATGAAATTTCATTTATCCCACGATTCAATTCAGAATTATCTTGAATATACTCAGTTCATAAATGTGGTGGCAAGACCTATTTACACAGCACTGGAATATAGACTGCAAAAGTCTTTTTGTTGTCCCACTCATCCAAAAAGTCTTTAATAATTGTGTAGTAACACATCACAAATATATGTAACAACCATATAATTACTGGTGATGTGTTCACTGTCACAGCTGGATTAGAGCAGTGCAGCTTTCATAAATACACCTGCTACACTGTTGTTGAGTGTATATAAAATATAGAATGAGACCCTTTACAGCCTGAGAATTTAAAAAAATACATATTACTGAATATTGTTATAATAATTATGTGATGCATTTAAACAGGCATGATCAAGTTGATGCAAAGTAACAATTTTGTTTTTCTCCTCCAGCAGTGGTAACCAACCATGCTCCTGTTGACTCCAGCGCCAACCCTAATCGACCCCACCTGCTGCTTCTAATCACTGCTTTCAGAAATCCTTGATTAGCTGGATGAGGGTCGCAACAGTTGGGCTGGAGGTGAAACCTGCAGGAAGGTAGATCTCTAGTGACCACTGTCCTACAGCATCAGAGTAAATACTGGCAGCATCATTAGGGGCCATGTCATGGAAATTGTTAATAAAAATCCCTCCATATTTTTTATTAACTCTTTGATTCTTTATGTAATCATGTACCATTCATTCCACTCTCCATATCGTACATTTGGAGGAAGCTGCAAAAAACAGCCTACTCTGAATTTTTTCTAAGGTCACACAACCCACACGTTTACATATATAGACCTATTCAACTCATTTACATATATCCATCTATTCAGCATTTTAACCCCTTCTATTAACACTAATGTGACAAGGAGTGTTTCAGTTTACACTGCTTTTAAATGAGGCAAAAATGCAAGGCAACCAGTTAGAACAAATATTTATATATCAGTACATATATTAAAAACAATGCAATAAAAACCTTTTAATTCCAAAATGAAAGAAAAATAGTGTAAGCCCACATAAATGTCATAAGCGGACATGTGGGAAAAAGAAATAAAAGGAAAATGTAGGTTATGGGCCCTGTAACAGCAGTCCAGGTTACTCACTGATGGACTATAAGCAGCTATATGCAGCTCTTAACAAAGACTAAGATAGAAACATGCAAGCTAGCAACAGTTATGGACTTTAGAGCAATAGCATTAACCTTTTAAACTGTAAGGGTCCATATGTGGGTCCACAGTTCAATTCCTCACCCTCATAACTTGTTTTGTAGTCTGGTTTAATAGCTGTTACTGAGCACCAAATGTCTTAAAGTAAAGAGCTGAATGTGAGTCTGCTGTTCAAGAGGTCCATAATGAATCCACCCTGCTCACATTACACAGAAACAGAGCACATTGTCAACAGAGGAATGTCCTTTCATAAATACACAGATATACTTATATAATACACACTCACTCAGATAGATATAACCAATGATCTTAAAGCCATCAGTGTACAGGATATGGGGTGATCATCATGGATGTATATCTATGCATGTTTTGTAGGCCTGCATTTAGTGCCAGTTAATGCAGTTACCATGGTAACAGCCCCCATCATAACCTAACTGAACTTTAAAACATGTAGGATGGTGTGATAATCCATATTAATGCCACCTTCTTTGTATCCAACATACATATAATTTCCCAAGAAAAGCAGGCATTGGGCTGCTGAGGGGGTCACTGTGTAGGTAGATATCATGTCTGTACAAAAAGGTGCCTATGCTGTGATGTACGTTTAAGACACATCCTAAGACAAAGAAAAAGTCTCAGATAAAAGACTGTTATAACTTAGCTCTCGTGCAGTTGGACACCAGACGAAATGGCCTCAGACTAAGCTGAATGGTCACAGACGCCCGTTCGCAGTTCTGTTCTTTATATCTGGATTAAGCACACTACAACTACACTAATTAAATTAAAGATGACAGAAAGCAAGAACCGCCACTTTCCCGAACTGTGATTTTAATATGCCCTCTTGTTTGATAAAGATTATATATATATCACTTTTTCCCGTACATTGATTTATTTGCGGCGGCACACAACATTGACCACCATAACACCACAATATCAACATTGCTCCCCCCTGCCCCTCCCGGTCGTAGTCAATATCAACTGATAGCTGCATAGTGGCTTTCTCACGCACTCATGCTGTCATATTGCAGACAAAAAAATATCCCCTACCCCCACTCAAGTACAGTTGGGCTATCCCATTAGCATGTTGTACAGCATGGGCCCCAAACAGGCCACCAACAGACATCTCAAGCCACACAAGCCTTCTGATCCACCCAGATACACATATTTATACAGCTCTGTATGTGCTGCACTGTGTTCTGACCAGTTTCTCACTTTTTATAGTCAAATTAGCTCTTTTGTGGTATAGGACCAGACAGGCTAGACTCCCCATGTGCATTAATAGGGCTTGGGAGCCTGTGATTCTGTTGCCAGATCAATGCTTGTACTTCCTTAGATCACTTTTGGTAGGTACAACTACTGTATATAGCTGGAACACTCCACAAGACCTCGTCGTCTAGCCATCACAATAAGGTCCTTGTCAAAGTGGCTTAGATCCTAGCACTCACCCATTTTCCCTGCATCCAACACATCAAGTTCAAGAACCGATTGTTCAATTGCGTCCTAATATATCCCACCCCTTGACAGGAGCCACTGTAATGAGATAACAAATGTTATTCATCTGTCAGTGGTTTTGATGTTGTGGCTGATCCATGTGTGTGTGTTTGGATTGGATTGTTTTACATTTAGCTGTTATAAATAATAATAAGGATTATTAATTAGGCCATAAAGACCTTAAAATCAATAATTAACAGTTATAACACATATATAACAGCAATGGCAACAGTTAGCTGTTTTATCTGACTATGTGGTTAAGCTGAAAGGTATAGTAATAGATGTGTGTGGGCTCACTCTACGGCAGGCAACAACCCTTTCATTTGTCATAAAACTGTATATTAATAATGTTTAATAAGTTTATGACCTAATCAATAACCAATAATAAACCATTTATAACCCTTTTACAAGGGCCTTACTGTGATTTAGTGCCATATCATTCATCCTACAAAATCAGGGCATTTTTGTCCTGGAAATGTACACAAACAAACACAGACAAAGACACTGCAAAAATCTGTGAATCAATCCAGCTGACATGCATGTGTTGTGTCCTGCTATGAGACTGATGGTGAAATGAGAGAATGGAGCTTTTGGTCTTTAATTCACACAAAAGCACAACCCTGGCACAGCTTCTGATGACCAGCTGCTTCCGACAGCCACCACAGCCTTCACAGTAGGCCTCGCGCACACGCACACACACACACACACAATCATCAGGCCTCATTTCTCTCTCTCATGCATACAGTACAGTCAGTAGGCTTCTCTCTCTCTCCCTCTCTCTCTCTCTGTGACACACACTTACATATACACACACTAACAAACATCCCCCAATCTTTCTTGCCCTCACACAAATATGCATAAACAGCAAGGGTCTCCTTGTGCACTTTTACATGGTGTACAGTGCTACAGTGTGCACTGAAATGCTGGGCCTCAGTCAGATGGGAGCTGTCTATGTTTTGGCCTGCATCCAAACTCACCAATCTCACCAATGATGAAGCCAAGGCTAGCCGAGGACTCAAAATTGCCTCCGCTCCGGACCCAGCATGGGCCGGACACAGAGGGCCACTGGGCGCCCAGTCAGGGACATGGGTCAGCTCCAGTTCACTCAGTGGATAAGCTGGAATTATCAGTTCAAAAAAAGAAAACTGTGGCACAGAATACCTAAATTACGGTGAACGTTTTGTTTAGAGTTACTATTATGTGATAGTAGGTCAAATCTAGGCAGGTTGGAAATAACAATATAAAGTTTGATACTGTGTTGTGTTCAAAATGTTACCCTTTAAACTTAAACTTAAATTGGAGCTGTAATTATTGATTATGTTTTGGGTTGCCGTAGTATTGAGCTTATATTGACTAAGTAACTTTAGAAAATAACATGGGAAAAAAAATATGCAGATATTTCACCTCAACACAAAGCACTTATTGAGGTCAGACCTAGTTTTGCCCTAGTTTAACCATGAACAACCAATCTTGTCAAGCCACATTCAGACAAAACTTATGGATTTATTTGATCAGTGTTATTGCTGAAACCGTATGGCCATTATTGCATATAAACAATATTATATTTAAGTTGGGGAAATAAGAGACCTAGATTTTTAATTGATCAAGCAGCCCTATTTGAAATCAATAATGCAGTCTAATATATTTTGAGGACTATTGTATCATATTTTGTCATGGTATATTGTATTGTAGGTAGAATGATAGCTAGTGGTTTGGTAGCTTGGCGCACTCATAGGTCGTGACACTATAGAGCATAACTCTAAGATTTTATAGAAGATAAATGCTCAAATTAACAGAAATCATAAATATATTAAAATAAGGCACATTCTCAGTCACTTTTTATTCAAACTAGATAATGCATTTTGCAAAATGTTATTTTCTTAAAAGTTTGCCAACCAAGCAACAGTTGCTATGAAAGAACACACAGTTGATGGACCGAACATCTAGAGGTCACTAATAGATACAGTTCTCAGATCAGAAATGTAGTGTCTACAGGAGGTGAGACAAGGTGATAACCTAATGCTTACCCAGTGCAGGCTAGGCTTGACCACCCCTAACCACACACACACACATGCCCGACCCCAAGGCAAGCAGGTCAGAGTTAGACGATACGTCTGGTTCTCACAGACGGTCAATCGCACAGTGACATAATAGGCTTTTCCACAGACACATGCTCGCTCGCTCATTCTCTCTCTCTCTCTCTCTCCATCTCTCTCTTTCAGTGCCACAGAGTGACGCTCGGCCGCCCAGCTATCGGATTGATTTTTTTGCTGGAATGTGGATAAATGGCACCAAACCAGCTCCAGGGGAAAGAAAACAGCACGCACCATAAGAATGCAAAAGTCTCATCAAGTGAGATTCTAAATACATTCATAGATTCTCAGATAATGTAACGTCTAAACAAACATTCTAAATCAGTTTTCAGCATAAAGACAATGCTACACATGATGTGACACTTTTAAAAAGTCAAAGAAGAACCTCCTTTGATTGAGTCTTGAAAAAAAAGTTATTTGAAAGACCTTTAAACAATAAAAAAGTTTCCATTATTGGGATTTTCCTTCAACCACCACAGGTTCTTCACACTCATTTGCATTTCATTTAGTACACAAAGGGTTCTTTGACATAGGAAAAACCCATCCGGTTCCCTTAAGAACCATATTTGAAGAGATATGTGAGTCTGAAGAGAGGTTCCTTACCAATTTAAATGTTCAGTGTAGAACTGTGGTGCCGGTCCTGGGGGGCCAATGTACAGCACAGTTTGTTGATTTAAGTGTGTTTGAACAAACAGTGCTGGACACTACTTTCATGGAATGGAGTTGGGCTCCCTGTCCTAGAATTTTAACATTTATTGTAAATTCTTTGAACTCCTAAATGGTTCTTCACACACTCGTGGATCTCATTTATTATTCTCTAAACAGCCAGCTACTGAAAGGTGTTTTACGGAACCAATAGAGGTTCTTTTATGGAGGTGTAGTCAAGTTTCTGGAGGCCCATAACTCTGCACATCTTAGGGTTTTCCTTGCTCCCATTGCACCTAATCCAGGACATAATTTACAACCCCTCACTAAGCTGAAGTGTGTGTGTTAAAATTATTATAGAGTGTGTATGATGTGTAAATGTAGTTCATGTAAATACAATGCACTGAGTCAGATATGACAATATGCACATTTTCTTCATATCTTTCTTCATTATTTAGTAAACAATTTTGGCTGCAGATAAAAACATGAAATATTATATGTATATAGTATATGCCCTGTAAAAGGACAGGGGGACATGCAACGCATGGCCTGGTGCTTTGGAAGCCGGCCCCATAAACCACACGTGACGTCTCGCTCTAATAATGCGATACTCAGCACAGCAAACGTTTAGGCCAAGAGTAAACCATAGGTCAGGCTTTATTGATCCAGGTCCAGCCGTAACTTAGCACAGGACAGGCCATTACCAATGGAAATTATATTGAGCAGAGACGATGGTGGGGCAGTCACTGACTGCATGGGGCATCGCAGGAAATGCTGACTCAGATAGAGTTCTGGGAATCTTTGGTATGGTTCTGTGAAGCATTATGGGCATTTGAGTGTATTGCAGTGAGTAGGTTTATCACTCTGTCTATTCAAGTAAATGCAGTGGCCATTTGAACAGAAACAGTAGCTCAATCTTTCTGATGTACAGGTGGAGCCCACAGTTTATGTTACGGACCCTTAAGCCCTTTATAAAGCCTTTATTTTCAGTTAGTAAACTCTCAACCTATTAGTGACATTCCCTGGCTGGAGATGCAGTTATCATGTCAGTGTCACTGCTGTGCTCAGAATGGTCCACCACCCAAATGACATCTGGACAACAGCAGTCCAGTGGCCAGAGGGTGGGTGAAAGTTTGTGTACCACAACCAATGGGCTACACTTTGTAAATGGACACCTATATTGGACCAATAAGCCCATATAGTGGCCAGAAAGTGGAAATACAAGGTAGGCTGATACAGATGTTGAAGGATACAGTGCAAACAGCCAAAAACATTCACCTCTTATAAGGCAACAGGTGAACAACTGGCCCAGGTGCAAGATAAAACCTGAGATGTCTGAACAGCAGGTGACATTTCATTATATTTCCTCCCCTTCTCTCCCTCTTTCTCTCTCTCTCTCTCGCTGAGGCATCAGATGGCATGACAGCCGAGCTTGGCCCGTGTCACCTGCTCTTGACGTCCCCTGATTGAATCTGATGTCAGACATCCTTAATTGAACCCCCAGAACAGAGCAAACAGGCTGTTCCGCTGTACAAAATTAAACAGTAATCTGCATACAAATCCGGCCCAGCCAGGCCTGAAGGACGCAAAGGCTAAGATCCACTGCCCAATATGTATCAAGTATCTCTATGTTAAGTGATCCTGGATGAGCAATCTTTCTCTGAAAAGGCCTACCCACTACTGGTCTGGATGTTTCTGCAATAACATAGATCTGGTTGATTCAGGGAATGTTCGCTAAGATAATGTTCTTCAACATGACTCAAGGAACCAGCAGGAACACCAAGCACTTGGCTTTTGAACTCATGTACCAGGTGAACCTGCATTTTGTGAGTTTGACGGAAATATTGTGGACACCATCACCATTGCCAAGTCACCCAGGCCTGACAACTTGTTGGATCATAGAGAACTGTGAGGATCCCTACCTTCTAAGCAGCAGGTTCTCCAAAGTCCAGAGTGTGTCATCACCTCTTCGTTTTTCTTACTGGTCTCATTTTCATTGTTAGTCTTTATTTTGCACACTCCTCTTGAGTAGAGCCAGTAGTCCGTGCCGACCGCGATGGTCATGAGACTGAAGGCAGCGAAGGCGCCCACCGTGGTCAGAAGCATCTGAACTCCGCGGTCAAAGAGACCCATGTTGCCGCATTCTATGAAAGGGGGACCCCCTTTCCTCTTGATGTACAGGAAGTAAATATTTGTAAATTTAAGGGACCAAATCAAACAAGAAAATGGAGCACCGGAGTGCAGGAGGGTTGGAGGGGAGCTGGGACGGAAGTGGGAGAGAGGCAAAACCTCTGAATGCCGATTCGGTTAAGGGAGGGGATAAACTCAGCAATTGCAAGAGGCAGCAAAAGAAGTAGGAAGACGACAAACTACCTGTCTTTCTGACCTTATTTCACGAAAACTGTGAGGGAAGCCGAGGCCGGTGGGAGCTTCACACCTATACACAACATAATACTGAGAGTTACTAACATCAGGATGGATTCCAAGGCTTGACGTAATGCAGCAGTAATCCTATGAAGCTATCAGCGACCAAGTCAAAGGTAGGATAATCAATACACGTGATCCTTCCTAAAGCTTAAATGGCACAAGCTGGCACCTTCTTCTACCGGGCCGACAGCTGGCAGGAGCCTGCTACACGAATCCACGGCTACGTTCCCAGCCTGACTGTTGCGATGAGGTTGATGGGTGAAGATCCAGATAGACTCCTACAGCCAACAGATTGGTGGTGTAACCCAAATGGCCATGCAATGCCAGTCGTTTTGAGCAATGGCCAGCATTGGCTGCAAAGGCGAAGCCACCAAATCACACGCTTCTGCCTGACTCTGTGGCTCAGAACATCTATGAGGTTTAATATGGAGAGAGGAAAGGAATGGGGGGAATGGCAGGAATGAGGGTGGGGGTGCCAAAATATACAAACACCGAGCTCGGATTAAGAAAATAATAAAAACAACAACAACCAAAGATTCCCGGATGGTTTTTAGACTAAATGGATGATGGGAAACATGACACTGGTGATCAAAAGGGAAGAACACGAAAGCCAAGCCATAGTGAATCACCGAGGAAATCAGAGCGCAGAAATAAAAAAATAATAAACGAACAAAAGCAACAAAAAAAGAGAAAAAATAAAGAAAAAAAACAAAAAGCAGTCGGTTAGTTCTCCTTTTTCCTAAAATTGCGGTCCCCTGTTTCCATATGTGGCGTTTTTTACTCCGTCGACGCGTTCAGCAGGGGAGCAGCGGCCACGGTCCGCGCGCGCAGGGGCAGCAGATCCGGGGGGGCCAAGGCGAACATCAGCGGGGCCGGACACGGGGGGCTCGAGGCTCCAGCCGGTTTTCAGCCGCTCGTGCTGGATCTTCTGCTCTTGCGGCTTCTCTTCGTCCCGCTGTGCTGATGCTGACGCTGACGCTGCCGGACGCTCTATCGCACCGAGAACCGCGCGGCCCTCGCGCCATCAACAGCCGCGATGAGGATGAGGATGATGGTGGTGATGAAGGCGGCGGTCGCGGTGGTCGCGGTGGTGGTGGTGGTGAAGGAAATCACGACGCGTTTGAGATTGGGGTGGGCGGAGGAGGAGGAGGAGGAGGAGGGAGGGGGGGGAGAAAGAAAGAAACGAACGAACGAAGAAGAAATAATGAGGGATAAAAATGTGGTGAACCGCGCGCGCCTCCCGCCTCTCCGGCTCTTCAGTGCGCCGCTGCGATACGAGTGGAGAGGAGGAGGAGGTGGAGGAGGAGGAGGAAGGGGGAGGAGGGGGGGGGTGATGCGCGCAGGAAAAAAAATGGACAGAGAGAAGAGGAAAGATCTACAGCGCGCGCTCAACAGCAGAGAGAGAGAGAGAGAGAGTGAGTTGGGGGTGGGGGTGGAGGGGTAGGGGTTGTGGGTTAACAGGGTCAGTTTGAACATTTAATTTTAGCATTTTTTTCTTCCTCCCTTCTTTTTTTTAATCGTCTGTAACGCAAACAGCCCCAATTTAGCTCCTGTTGCTAGCGAGATTACGCGCACAAATACATATCATATCTTATATATCATTTAAAAATATATAAATGTGATATAAATAATGTTACAAAATGGATGACACGTAAATATCCTTGTATATTTTATTTATTTTATTTTTTACTTGTTTTATATTTATATTTGTTTTTTTTGGTTATTGTTTTTTTTTCTTAATTTTGCATTACATAAAATATACACGTGTGTGTGTGGGGGGGGGCTACAGACATGTATGTATAACTAATATAAATAATTAAATCATTATATGTATTTAAAACATATTTATATCTATTATATACTTATATATATAAATATATAATAGATATCCATTTTGTTATATATAAACATCACATCATCTGTCTATCTGTATGTAATGGAGGTGTTCACATTTCCACAGAAGGGCTGAAGTTTCTTGCATGAGCAGTAGAAGCGGACATTTTCGTCTCTGTCCATGGTGCTAAAATGAGCAGCTTTTCTTAGCGCACTCTCGCAGCCACTGGCGCCCCCTGGCGACCCAATTACACATCCAGGCTAAAGCGCTGGTTCAGACATCCAGTCTTGTTCCAGCTCACCTGATTAACAGGTTATCATCTAGTAATTTGCCTCAAATGAGCTGCATTCTCGACCCACACTTTTCTAGACTGTCCTTCCCCATTCACACTGTTCTAGACACAGTTTTAGCATTTCTACCAACATTCTTCTCTAGAGTCTTTACAATTTTCAATACAGAAGGCTGCCACTGAAATTTCCACTGTTCATTTATGCTCTGGCTCATTCACACTATTCTAGCACATACTCCTTTATTCACTCTCATTTAAAATGCCCTCTCTCTAACTATGCTCTTCTAGAATGTTCTCCCCATTCATTCATTGTTCTAGAATGTCCTGGCCCGATCACAGGGTTATGACATGTTCTCCCACATTCACACTATTCTACAATGTTACCTCACTTATTTGTCTAGGATGTTTTCCCAGATTCACACTGTTCTAGAATATGTTCTCCCTCATTCACCCTGTTCTAGCATCTTATCCCCCAATGACACTTCTAGAACATTGATTGTTAGCCACATTAGACCTGCAGTGCCAGTGAAAAACTAAAATGGTTGGGACACTGTGTGAAATGTTCACAAACATATACGTGTTGTTGAAAGGTGAAGCAGCACAAGGGCAAACATGCACCTGCTCACATGATGCTGGCATGTTATTCTGAATCAGCATAATTATTAAACAATTTAGAATGAAAGGAAAAAATTTAGAAAAATAAACCATACACAACAAATGTCTGGGCTAATCAAGTGCATCTGGGGTAATTTTGGGTGAAAAATCTGGGAGAAATTGTGGGAATGTGATTTTTTTGGCGAGTTATTACTTTAAGACTGCTGTAAATAGGGGGAAAATATGAGATCTGCATGCTGACCCTGATCTCCTTCCTGAACAGAGGCCGAGATATATGAGTGGAGTTAGTGCTTTGTCCCTGGGGGGATGCAGGCATTGAAAGTGAGGCAGAGCGTGGAGCGACACTGAAGACACACAGGAGAAACCACACAAATTAGAAGAAGGGAATGACAGAGAGGGAAGACAGGGAGGGAAGAAGAATGAGAAAGAGGTGGCAGAGGGAAAGCAGCCAGAGAGAAAGAGGAGAGGAGAGGAGAGAAGGAAGAGAGAGAGAGAGAGAGAGAGAGGGAGAAAGAGAAAGAGAGAGAGAGGGAGAGAGAGTCTCGCATGAATAAGGCTCAGACAGCTAGATTAGCTTTTCCCTCAGTAATGCCCTCCGTCTGTGGAGTGGAGGCAGAGGACACGTTTAACATTCAAGTCTGCAAACGAAACACTCTCAACCAGTCAGCGATACACCACACAGATACGGGCGGGGTGGGGGGAGAAAGAGTGGAGGAAGAATAAAAGAGGGAGGGGAGGATGCCAGAGAAAATAAGAGATGTAGGATAGAGACAGAGAGAGCAAGCAAGGAAGTGGAGAGAGACAGAAAATGGGGAAAAACGGGGAGGACGGGGAAGAAGAAGAGGATAAGAGGGAAAAGAGGATGAGAGGGAGAAGCAGAGTGGGTAAAGGAAGACAGAGAAAACAAGAAAGGATTAATAGAAACAAAGGGACAGAGGGAGTGGAAAGTGGGAGAGAGAAAGGGGAGAAAAGAGAGGAAAAAAGTGAGAGAGTAATAGAAAGGGAAAGGGCAAAAATGAGTGGAAATGCAGAGAAAGAGAAGAAACGAGAGTGGAAAGAGGAAGGAAAGAGACAGACCAGACAGACAGAAAGAGGGGGTAAGGTAAAGGTAAAGGTAAGAGATAAGAAATACAGGAGAGAGAAAAAGAGAGAAGTAATTAGCTACAAAAAGAAGGAGAATAGAGAAAGAAGGGATGAAAACAAGGTGTGTGAGGAGGTATATTTAGAGGAAAGGAGTAAGCAATGCTGAAAAAGAGGGAGGACACAGAAACAGAAGGAGAGAGGAGGTGCAGAAAAAGATGATGGGAAAAACGATGAAAAAGAAGATGAAAATGAGAGGTATAATGGAGACAGAGTGAGAGCGAAGAAGTGGAAGGAGAGAACAAAAAAGAATGGGGAGAGAACAAAAAAAACACATAGAAGGAAAAGAGACTGAAAGACAGAGTAGAACTAAAAAGTGAGTTAAAAGTGAGGATAAGAGATACAGAAGAGAGAGAATAAGAGGGGGAAAAGTAGATAAAGGAGAGAATGGGTAGGAAGATGAAGAGAGAAAGAAGATGGTGGGAAAACAAGAGGTTGTGGAGAGAGAATAAGAGAGAGGTGAGAGAGATGAGAACTATGGGGAGGGAGGGAGAAAAAAGAGAGAGAGAGAAGGAGAGAAGGGAAAGAGATAGAGAAGGAGTGGAGAGAGAGAACAAGAGGTAGATGAGAGCTCTAGAGGAAGGGAAAGAGAGAGAGAGAGAGAGAGAGAGAGAGAGAGAGACTACAAGTAAAGGGTGCTCATGAGAGAAGAGATTAGATAAGGAAAGCTTATGAATTTCTAACAGCACATCGGCACCATATGTTATGATGCGCCGCAGTGTTGCGTGCTGAAGAGTCTTTATCAGCCTATGGGGCATCCGGCTTCACCCTGCTCTCCACCAGCACTAATAAACCACACCCATAAATGCATCGTGCCATTCCTTAACACATCTGTGACCAGAGGCTTCAAGCTCTTGAACAATATTTAGCTTAATAAACTCAGCAAGGGACCATGATCTAATGGTGACGGAGCCCAATGACATGTTTCAAACACAAAATACGATTCTGAGTAATATGATCTCAACTTTCATCATGATTCTCTGAAATGAACAACACACTGCCTACACAAATGAAATAGAAGGAACTATTTACACAGTGAATTAAACAAACAATGCACCAAGCTTTTCTTTTCAGAATTTTAATTTTGAAATGGCCTGGAATTTCTTTTTGGCCAAAATCTATATAATCAAGAGTGTGTGGACACCTGACCAGCACCCCATGCCCCTCAGCTGAGGACAAGTGGCTTAACATGCTGCAACCTGGCAGCCTTTAGTAGGGGAAACTGTAAAACTGCAAGTAAAACAATTATCTACTAAGTCATTTAGATTCGAGTGATCCTTACAACTTCCCAAGGACCAGTGGGCCATAGACACTGACATGTGGCCAGGAATACTTATTCAGGATGAATTCCTGATTTTGACACCAGGAAAAAAATTCAAAGCAAAGCATGATGGTATACACAAGCCTTGGCACTTGGTTCTACTTTAAGGTGGGATTTGTTGGCAAAATGAGAGTAACAAGGACACTCACATATGTAATGTTCCAGCAGCTCAGGTCAGGGCCCACTCTCTGGGGAGAAGAAGGAACACCCCCTCGCCACCCAGGGCTTGAACCTGTGTCACCATGTTCACAAGGCGAACAGACTATGGTTTGGGGGGGGGGGGGGGGGGGGGGGGGGGGGGGGGGGGGGGGGGGGGGGGGGGGGGGGGGGGGGGGGGGGGGGG